>OY365812.1:32352295-32454910 GCA_959347315.1 Bimastos eiseni | reverse complement strand
GTCGTCCTCTGCAGATCCATTGCCAAAGGGATGTCTGCATGCAACGTCTTCTTCCATCTGCGAGGAACTTTAATGGTGTTGAGGTGCGTGTGTTACCACCCCCACCGCCTGCCGTCTCTCCTCTTCTTTTACGCATACGGGCATCGGCAAACTTTGAATTATGTGCCATGGATGAGCATTGGATGAGTATATTTCTCTGTTGGCTGGGCTCTGCTTGTGCGCGGAACTTTGTCATTGGTGACTCTTCTAGTAATCCTTTGGTTGCCCTTCGTTCGCTTTGAATTGACTATTTTATCACATTGACAGTGACTTTAGCATCAGTTTGATTAGCACAGGCAGCGCCTCTTAGTGTGAATCTTGAAGGGTGCTAGATGAGTGTTTGGAAGTCAAAATAATAAATAATACAGAACAAGATGGAATAGATGAATAGATGGATGTCAAAATAATAAATAATACAGAACAAGTTGAGAACGATTATGGTACACGAAGGATATGGTACTGTAAATCAAGATAGGTACGGAACTACGAGGGGAGTCTGGGAGAAATAGGACAAGGTCGCGTAGAGGAAGATCTGAGAGCACACAAAAATTGGTCTATAAGGAACTATTATAGGCTAACATGAGTGAAAGTGTGAGAGCAGTGTAAGATTACCTTATAGTAAGAACATTACTTCACATTCCTCTTTTGGGATCATGAATGTATACCACATTCGAAAACTATGCAAAGAAATCTGATATAATATTTTAAGTCAAATCATTTTCATGGCACTCCGTTTATCGACAGTCACTCCGTCTGTCTAATGAATAGATGGAAGGATGAATGGATGGAAGGATGAATAGATGGAAGTATGAATAGATGGAAGGATGAATAGATGGAAGAATGAATAGATGGAAGGATGAATAGATGGATGAATGAATAGATGAAAGCATGAATAGATGGAAGCATGAATAGATGGAAGCATGAATAGATGGAAGCATGAATAGATGGAAGGATGAATAGATGGAAGTATGAATAGCTGGAAGGATGAATTTATGGAAAAATGAATTGATGGAAGGATGAATAGATGGAAGGATGAATAGATGGAAGTATGATTAGATGGCAGGATGAATAGATGGATGGACGAATAGATGGAAGTATGATAACATGGAAGGTAAAAATTATTTTTCTTCATCAGATTCTTGAGATGATTGGAAATATCAAAGCGACTTTTCGAGATACCCTCCAGCTCAGTGATTGGATGGACAACGATACCCGTGCAAATGCTCTTGCTAAGGTCAGTTCTATTCGCTTGTAAACTTCTTCAATCAGGGAGATAGGTAACGTAAAGAAATGCAAGGTAACGCAGTTTGAGAAATGTAAGGACAGTAATAGTAGGGTATGGTAATCGCTTAGTTTCTATACAAGTTAATAATATTTGTGGTTTTTAATTCAAACTGACAAACCACAGTAAGATTCATTGCTATTGTCGCAACATAATTATGATTACAAAGACGGAGAGGCCTTATTGCTTTGCCATTGTACTCTCAATAAATTGTTCACTCGAATAATTCTCTGTGAATCCTAGTCTTCGTCTTAATGCCGCTGATTTTATTCTTGATGTTTCGAATTGATTGGCCGATTTAATGAGTTGATGCTGATGATGATTATGACGATGGAGATGGCGATGAGGATGATTATGAATATTGTTACAGCTCGATTCAATGCAGGAGCGGGTTGGCTATCCACACTTCATTCTGAACAACACAGAACTGGATGACTATTACGCTGGTGTAAGTCGTTCATACATATTTAAAGACACACCTAATAGCCGTAAGTCTAGTGCATATAATTCACACGGTACACAAGATACACTTAGCGCGTAAAACATAGACCTAACAGTGGCTTTAACACAGACCAAACGTCTTCTGAACCACTTTAAACCCTTGTTATGCTATGTTATGTTAATAATGTTATCATCAAATAAATACATTGAGCGTAGGTGATGTGAAGTTTGCAAAATGAATCCGCTGTTTATTAGAAGCAAAGTGTATACTGTGATGGGTAAACCAGTTTACAACAGTATCTAACTTACAGAATAAAACACAGTTAAGTATATTATATCAATTTAAACAATTCAATTCAATCCACTCTCGTTTATTGCAGCCATAGCAAACGGTACATACAGTTAACAAACGATACAGATTATAAACTATAGGCTACAAAAGGCACCCCAAAAAGGATCGAAATCCCGCTAGCAGGGACACCCAAGTAGCTGAAATTAACAAGAGGAAAAAGAAATAAGATATACGTCAATCAATATTGGTCATAATTCTAACTCGAGAGGGCTAGGATCATCGAAACAATTAGACAGTCATAAACGCAAACAAGTTACCAACTAACCCTCAGGACCAAACAGAATCTTAAAAAATTAACTCAACTAAAGCGGTTTGTGAGCCCGGACGACGGGTGGTGGACCAAAGGCGAGCGAGTGACCAACTGCCCCGTTTGATAGTTGTGGAAATCATATCATCGAGCCATTTCATTTATTAAAAAAGTACGCATATTATTATTTTTAAACGTATAAGGGTTGATGGACGCACGGATTTCAAGCGAATAGCGTTCCAGACCTGCGGACCTGAAGATTTGAGACTGAATTTACAGAGATTTTGTTCGGGCTCTATCATAGCGGTAAGTGCGGGAGTTCCTTGTGCAGTAGGCATGGGTTTCGGAACCCGCGGAGAAATAATTTAGGAACACTGATCGCGCTCATAGCGGTAAAAATTATACCTATTTGAAGAATTCTTATTTTATCTAATTTTAGAAGCTGCAAATCTTTAAATAATGAGTCATTGTGTGCAACTCTATGGGCACCCGCAACCAAACGTATCGCCCTTTTTTGCAGCACCACTAGTTTAGTGAGCCTTGAGGACCAAATTAAATTACAATAGGTTAAGTATGGATAAATCAAGGTATGGTATAATTGAAGTTTAATGGAATTAGGGATTATGCGGGAAACTCTGGATAATATACCAATATGTTTGGCTATTTTATTAGCAATATGATTTATATGTACAGCCCAGGGATAGATGGTGGTCGACATATACCCCAAGGAACTTGGCGAATTCAACCTGATCAATCGGTGTGCCTTTTATGTGGAGACTTAGGTTTAGATCCTTTGGTAAAAATTTTTCTTTTAGAACTGAAAAGAATGAAATTTTTCTTATCCAGGTTGATCGTGAGCTCATTGGCGCAAAACCAATCGGCTACTTTTGATAGCTCCAAGTTCATATTATCAAGAAGTTTATCCAATGATTTATGGGAAAGAAATATATTAGTATCATCTGCAAACCGTATAAAGAATAAATTTGAAGACACGTTGGCTAAGTCGTTTATGTAAAGAAGGAAAAGAAGCGGTCCTACGTTGGAGCCCTGCGGAATACCATAAGTAATAATAGCACTATCAGATAGGTGGCCATTGCAGCTAACGCGTTGGGAACGGCTATCAAAATAACTATGAAACCAATTTAATTGGGCACCTCTGATACCATAGTTTTCTAATTTTTGGGGAGGATTTTATGGTTTACAGTATCAAACGCTTTCGCGAGGTCGAGAAATATACCCACACCAATTTTGCCATTATCAATGGCTTTTGAGATCATATCCTCCATACTTAATAAAACCATATAAGGGGAATGCCCCGATTGGTAGCCATGTTGCGATTTATAGATGATATTGGAGGATTTCACATAATTATTAAGTCTGTCGTACATTATTTTTTCATAAAATTTGGAGAAGAAAGGTAGGACCGATATGGGTCTATAATTAGCAGGAATATCCTTGTCTCTTTTTTTTAAATTGGAACTACTTTAGCAATTTTTAGCGATTGGGGGACCACCCCACTCATGAAGGAGCAATTGATAAGGTCAGCCAAAACGTCAGCAATGAGTGATATGCTAGGGATGACAATATACGGGTCAATATCGTCAACCCCCTTACTATGAGTGAGTCGAATATCTCGGCTTATATTCATGACTCAGCTGAAGTCAGAAGGAGCCCCATCAAGTTTTGCGTTGGTGCTTGTAGGAAATTCTCAAAAGGTAGGGGAGGATCCGGCAGGTTCCTGGCAAGGGAGTTAGCAATGCTTACAAAATACATATTAAGACCATTTTCCATGATTTCAGCGTCCTCCGTGCTTGATCCATTAATTTTCAATGATTGAATTACGGAATCATTTCCCCTCTGCTTCATAGTTGTTCTAATGAGTTTCCAGGTCTTTTTAAAATCGTCTTTGGATTTACAGAATTCCATGGTGTAATAGTTCTTTTCTGCATTTAAACTAATAAACTTAAATTTATTCCGAAATGTAATAAATTTCTTCTTATTAAGTTCACTGGGCAATTTCAAATATTTCCAATAGAGCCTATTTTTTGTTTTTAACGATTTATATAATCCTGGAGTCATCCATGGCTGCTTATATTTATGTTTGCCATGATAAGAATGAGGACTGCTTGGAAAGGATTTATCATAAAGATCCTTGTACTTTTTTATAAATATTTCAAAGGCCTCATTTGCATCACCTCTGCCACATGTTTCTCGCAACAGGTCCCAATTAGTCTCCGCAAGAGCCGATCGGAATTGGGCTTTCCTTCCTCATTCACCATGCGGAAATGATTTATGCTAGCCGGTGAGATACTATTGTTAGGCGCGCCCAATGAGAAACGAGCTTGAATAAGCAAATGGTCAGACAGGTCAGAAACTATGATGGAGGAATTGATAAGTTCAGACCAACAGTTCACAAAGATGTTGTCAATTAAGGTATAGGAGTTTGGTGCAATTCTAGTAGGTCTGGTAATGGTTGGTATAAAATGGTGGGATGTTAAGCAGTTATAGAACTCGTTGGTCTCTGTGTGGTCATTTACTTTTAATAGATCTATATTGAAATCACCTAGAAGTATGACCTCTTTGGTAGTTATATAATAATCATTACTATAAAAACGGTATTGTATTGTATTGTATGGTGTTTACATATTTCTATAGCGCCTCTCTCAGTGCAACCTTATCATAAGTATAGCTAACTTTGACCTGGATTAGAGAATTAATTTATAAGTGTCTTGCGACTTTCAGGTCGGTTTCTCAATACACAATTACATGTATGAGCCGAAAAGCTCTCAATCGTTTCCAGTGCTTATGACAGGCTATATTTCAGATGGGACCAAATATTTATTCTTGGTCTGTCACGACACACATAATAACCTAAAATATAGAACATAAAATATAGAACATAAAATATAGAACATAAAATATAGAACATAAAATACAGAACATAAAATATAGAACATAAAATATAGAACATAAAATACAGAACATAAAATACAGAACATAAAATATAGAACATAAAATATAGAACATAAAATATAGAACATAAAATATAGAACATAAAATATAGAACATAAAATATAGAACATAAAATACAGAACATAAAATACAGAACATAAAATATAGAACATAAAATATAGAACATAAAATATAGAACATAAAATATAGAACATAAAATATAGAACATAAAATACAGAACATAAAATATAGAACATAAAATATAGAACATAAAATATAGAACATAAAACCGATCCCGTTATCAGATCAAATTTGATCAGATGAAGCCAACTTAGATCTCAACAGGTCAAAGTTGATCAATTATAATATTCGGATATGGTTAAAGTAAATGAGGTCAAATTCTATTAGATTTGTAATCGTAATCGTGAGCTTAACATTTCTACAGCGCCCACAAAAGCTAAGTCTCGGGAACCAGCTTATTCACAGGCGCTTAATCAGAATGAAATCGATAGGCAGAGGTCAAAATCCAGAGAGTCAGGCAGGCAGACAGGCAGAGACGGGTAAGGTGGATGGTGTTTGGAGTTGACTCAGCGAGGAAGGTAGGGCAAAGGGGAGGATTCAGGATAGGATTTGTGAGAAGGCAATGTTTGCAATTTTGAGTGTAAAACTTGTGTTGAGTTGGCAAGAGATGATTCTTTGGTGATTGGATGAAAATGGTTGAGAGCTGATGTTGTTTGAATGTTTCAGTTTGAAGTCAAAGGTAACAGCTCGTTCTTTTCGAACATCGAGCATGGTTTGATGCACCAGAAGGGAAAACGATCAGACGCTTTGGAACTGAACGACCAGACAGAAGAGTATGACATTTTCTCACTCTTCGTTTCTCCTCTACTCAGTCTGCGACCGGTTTCGAAGGCGTCTCCTTGCGTAACATGATAGACAACGTTGCAATCACTCTATTCGTAACATGCCATTTATGTTCACGCTGCGTAGTTAAATGTGCATTAGCCGCTTTGTAATTATCTTATATTTGAGTCGATTGTAGACTTTCAGTGATGAGCCAAATCATTTCACTGATGAGAGCAAATTTTCTACGTCGTCTGAAATGATGAACTTACCGTCTGACCAGGCTCGCCGGTAGACGGACATGCAGGGGCAAATGCCCAGGGGCCCGGCTGCTTTCTAGGGACTTGGGCCGAGCCCGCAATCAAGTTTCTCATAGAGCCTATAGAGATAATTAGAGACTGCCCTGCATATATGGGCCCCAATTTATGCGATTGCTCTGACTAGGGGCCCGGAATGTCTGTCAGCGGGGCCGCGTACTACAGGAAAAGCAAAAATATACTACTCTTTAAAATATGTATGCAAGCAGTTCATAATGTTGCATAAAATTGAGAAACAGGCATATCACTCACGGAGCATGTTAATTGTGATTGTAGTTAAATGTATTCACGTCAATTTGTATGGTATCGTTAGTAGCAAGCCACTTCTGGAATGCCTAACACTCTCAGCAGTCAGTGCAAATGCTAAGAATCACATAGCAAATGCAGTCATAAGCGTTCTAAAAACACGATGGCTGATGACCTTGAATGGATACAGGAAGCTGTTCCAGGGATTTGGGCCAGCCACCTGAAACGCCTAATCGCCCATTTTAGTTTTTGTTTGTGGCACAAATAAATCAGCGGACTGCAATGCAGTTGCTGCAACCTATTTAGATCGTCCGATAGCCGCCTGCATTCCACCCAGTCAGCGATATCGCTGAGGCAGCTTATCGAGATCGACCACAAACATCGGTGACATTAGGATGACAGAAGCCATAGATCCACGAGTCATCCGAGTAAAGAAGTCCATGAAGATAATGCTTCGATATTATGTTTAAGATGACTGGAGAAGACACAGAAGAGAAATTTCAATAGTCAATCGCCAGAAGAACGTCAGGCGTAATAGTAGAATATTACTGAAATTTGAAACTTATATAGCGCAGCTTCACATAGTGAAGTAATCAGTGGTGCTTCTGACCTGATGTCCCAGAACTAGTGGGAACCTTGCGGTGTTTGCTAGAACCGTCTTAGTAGAGTGGAAAGCACGGTAGCCGACTGTCTGTCTGGAACTACATGACAATAATTATGTTTGCTAGATTGCTGTCAGAATATCTCTCTCCTCTCAACCATATCATTCCCACCCTCTCACGTCAGCTCTGGGCTATGAAAGCAATGTTCTCACAATTATTCGCAGCATAGTGCCACAATCAATCGAAATATCGATCAATTACGTTAACCGATCGATCAATCAATGAAACTACATAATTTGATTAATTCTGCAGCCTGACCACGTATAAATGTGCGTTCAAGTCTAAATGTATTAGGCTATATTAAAAAGATAATTTAATAAATCTGCAAATCATTTGTTATTTCAGCTGGTCAATGAATCCACTCGAGGTTAACGCCTTTTATTCCATGACAGAAAACATTGTCGGTATGGTTGAATGAAAAATTATATATTCAACTTTATTTTTGTTTATTGCAGAACACTCAGAGACATCTAACCATACCAAAGAGATACTTAGCAATATTCAAAGATATCCGACAATGCATACATGCATACATTTACATATGGTATGATTTAAACTGGTGGGCGTGGTCATACATCGTAGCGAGAAGCTTTACATTAATATCATTTATGATATTATTAATGTAATCCATCATCATGTTATAATGTGATGTGATGTAGATGTACTGTATTATGATGTAAGCCTAAATGTAAGCCTAAATTTGTAGGATATGTTTACTTCAGCAACAAATATAGTAATAAATCACCATATTATATCGTGCTGATTAATAATATACCGTAGTGAAATATTGTAATGCTTATTTCTGCAGAGGTTCTTTTAATTTAAACTAATAAGCGAACCCAACTATAGATGAACAAGCTCCTTGACATCTATGCACCGTGTTTGATGACATCTTGGGTAACGTCGTGCTTTATAACATTTTTCCGTTTCACAGGGTTCACAGCCGGCTTGCTGCAAAAGCCGTTTTATGACAAGAACGCACCAAAGTAAGACTCAATAGTTGCCAACTGTTCATCGTGGCCAATAGAAGTAATTAGTTTGCAACATCATTCTCTTGGTTTCAACATAATGCATTGTATCGTCTACTGTTAGGCTGAGACAAAACGTCACACATTGTGCTTCTTTCAATTAAGATTCTCTCAGCTAATTTTAATTACAATAAGTTTTCTCAAATAAAGTTTGTTTTATCTATTAATAGCTTATATTTAGCTATAATTTGTATTTTTAATAATAATAATAATAATAATAGTGGTAGACATAATAACAATAATAAAACTGATAATAACACTGATAAAAGTGATGATAATGATAATAATAATAATGATAATAGTACTCGTGACATAAATTATAATGTAGCATAATAATGAGATTTATGCAGCTTTCTAAAAATATTTATAATCAGCATATTACTGTCATGCAGGTTGAGGATTGGGTATAATATAGCAACATTTGTTGATTTATTTCTTAACCATGAACCTGTTTTTACTTGCAGCTTCGTGAACTATGCCTCTCTGGGTTCAACGATTGCTCATGAAATCAGTCACGCTTTCGATAAAAATGGTAGGAGTCAAAGTTCAATGATAAGTAAATTTCAATTTTTAGCATTGAAATATAGGATATAGGTACGCTTTTGTACATAGCTATTGGCCGATAGCATAATCTGATAAAAAAAATATCCAGGCACCCAAGGCATTTAAGACTAAAAAAAATTGACAGCAATAACTATTGGATCTATCCCGCCGATAACAATATTGCAAAATGGCTCAGCCGGTGGCGTACCGTAACAACGTCGTAATCCAGAAGAAGGGAAATGTAATGGTTCAAAACACGATGGGAGACTTGCTCGGCTATCACCCAGTTAATAAGGCACATTCGTCTGGAAAACTGGGTTGGATGCGATAAATATGCCACCATAAGGCGACACTGAAGACCCTAATAGCTTCCGCTACTAATACCAGCAGCTCTGCTAACACACCAAAGTGGATTACACTACATGATTTTGAGTTGAGAACATAGTAAAATGTACTACACAGTCATACACAGTAGCCCTACCTATCACTTTTAAAGAACTAGAAAGATAGACATTTGACACCGGTGACATTTTGAGTTTCTTTTATCGTGGGTTCATCACGTGCAGTACTTCTATGTGAATTCTGTATGTATGTGTATGCATGTGTGTGTATGTATGACTGCGTGTATGTGTGTATCCATGTGTGTGTATGTGTGCATGTGTGTATGTATGTATGTATGTATGTATGTATGTATGTATGTATGTATGTATGTATGCATGCATGCATGCATGCATACATGCATGCATGCATGCTTGCATGATGTGTGTGTATGTATGTATGTACGTGTATGTATGTACGTATGTATGTATGTATGCATTGTACTTACATCGTCATTTACATAGCGCTTTATAGGACTCTCACGATTTGATAGCATTCAACTCAATGAATATGGCCTGGAATTCTTGAGAATTATAATACCCCAGGGATGACAATTGTATCATTTAAAGGACGAATCATACATAATCTTCCATAGCTTAGTGTCATTCTGCCATGTACCGGTTTCCTGATAACAGAGCCGTTCGCGTCTGCACAGGTCCCTCCGGCAGCCGGAGGATTACGAACATCAATGCGAGAGTGGCTAAGCTCCACCCACCGTACTACTCGTATGCTGGTAGTGCCAGTTCCAATCCCCAGGAGAAAGGAGGAGGGTGACGTTGGTCATCGTTGTTGTGATACAGTGTCGTTCAACTGAAGCTAGTCAAACTGGTCAAATTGCTGAAAACGAAAGCAAGCGTTCTTCCATTAAACTATTTGTACTCCTCTTCTTTCTCTTATGCTTCATTGATTCTTTCCGCATGAACTGTGTATTGTCTCGTCTTAAGTCCTATTCGATCGATCTGAGGATTGGCTTCATCAAGGACAACTTCGTCTTCCTCCATATCTGATCATGCGATAAAATAACGGACCACCTGTAACAAAACGAATATTAAAGGATATACATATATGCTTGTCGGATTGTATAACCATTTGCCCCGTTTTCTTCTCATTGTTTCTGCAGAATGTGGTTGGTATCTGTTTGTATCTGTTTGTATCTGTTTGTATCTGTTTGATCCATTCACCTGTAATGCATTGAATGCCAGATGCGAACTTAACCAAAGAAAGGGAATGTTGCGACTAGGTTGGAATGATGATGGTCTATAAACGAGGACATGGCTAGACTTGGGCTAAAAGCAGAGGAGTACTTTGTACGACATTAGAAGAGAGGAGAGGAGAGCTTCAGACAGACAGATGTGCAGACAAGTCAGGCCATCTAGCGTCGAGGCAGGAGAATTATTGGTCGTCGGGAATGTCGAAGGAAATCTATTGTCCTTCCCTTCCTGGAGCAGAACATGCAGGCAAAGAGCAAGGTGGGATACAGAGTGTGGTACGGTCGGCTTGGACAGGAACGAACAGGGAAGGACGGCCCAGGGCAAGAAAGTGGGGTCACCGACAGTAGATCCAGAACCCTGCTAAATGAAAACTTCCCTCACGTCCCGCACAAGTCACAGATTTTTAAGTTACTGGCAAGTGACAATACTTTCTAGCAAGTGGCGGACCGATGTGCCGAAAATGGGAGTATACGGCTGTGGCAGATGGAGCCTGTTCCAGGAATTTTCTTGCGCTCTGTTGATCGGCTTGATCTACTTTTTCCAAGATATATATATATATATATGTATATATATAGGACTGCTCTGGTCCAAAACAGAGCATTTGCTGTGGTGAGCAAGAGCAGTTCCATCTGGAGTGACATTCCTCCATCACTGAGGGATAAGCCAATGACTGAACAAGGCTTTCGTTCTTTAAAGGCATTTCATTTGCCCCGGGGCTTCCGTGCTGGGAGCGCCCCAGAATTGTTATTCTGCGAGAGGGGCCATATAAATCTATGCGATAAAATACAGCTACTAACGTCGTTCTGTTAACGCCTCTTGATGTGACGAAAATCTATCTTTGTGTATAAGGGGATCTGAATATGACATTTTGTCGTTAGGTGCCCTGTACAACAGCGAAGGGAACCTAAAGGAGTGGTGGACAAATGAAACAATGGAACGGTTCGCGACACGTACAATGTGTGTTAAAAAGTACTACGATGGTCTCACCGTCAACGGAATACCGGTGAGATCATGGCATGCGCCCGTTATATATATATATATATATATATGCTTAAAATAGCGAATTCTAATAAGTTTGCGTGACAGTGATGATCGTGTAAAATTTTTAATGGTATTAATATTAATGAATGGTGATTGTGTTAGAAGTAAGATTGATGGCTGATTGATCGACCGTTGAAACGAGAGCTAGATGCGAAGGCATCTCTCTCTCCCCCACTAACTCTCTCTCTCTCCCTCTCTCTCTATATATATATTATGTATATATATATATATATATATATATATCGCTCACTAACTCTCTCTCTCGCTCTATCTCTCTGTCCTCTGTCTCTCTTTGTCTGTCTCTGTCTCTGCCTGTTTCTGTTCCCCCTCTCTCTCCAGTAAGGTGTGTTCCAACAATTAGGTTTTTACATTTCTGTTTGTCCTGATTGTATCCAGAGCTGTTCTCATGTCCATGCTATTTCTTCAAGATCTTATCTCTCATTTTCATTTTAAGTCATTGATTAATCCGCTTATAATATCGCCTGCTAATAATACCATTCTCTTTATCCCATCCGTTCTCTAGTATTTTGCCCTACCTCACTCCTTCCTGCCCTCCATTGCTTTGATCATCCTGCTATCTTTTTTTATTTATTATTATTATTATTATTAAATTTGTAACGCGCACAAGGTCACACCTAAATGTGAATCTGAGGCGCGGATAGTCAGTCGCCAGGAGAAGATGCAATCAGATTTCCAATTCCTTGAAAGCAAAAGAGAAATAGTGAGTTTTGAGTCGCTTTTTAAAGGAATGAAGTGAATTTGAGCTACGAAGAGAGAGTGGAAGTCGATTCCATTCCCTAGGAGCAGAGACATGAAATGCACGAGAGCCCATAACTGTTCTGCATCGTGGTTCAACTAAAAGACCTGTACTTGATGATCGTAAGCAACGAGGAGGAATGTAAGGAGTTAGTAGAGCATGAATATAGGTAGGTATACTGGTGATGAGGACTTTGTAGGTCAAACAAGCTAACTTAAATTTGAGTCTGAATTCAACAGGGAGCCAATGCAGCTGGTGGAGTAGGGCAGAGGAACATGTTCGTAGTGGGACACGTAGCACTACTCGAGCTAATGTACTTTGGATACGTTGAAGCCTTTTGAGTTCAAGGTCTGAGAGACCGACAAAAAGTGAATTAGCATAATCGAGGCGAGAGGAGACAAGTGAGCAGGCTATAGTTTCAGACATATTTTGAGTTAGAGCCGACCTTATGTGACGTATTGCCCTGATGTGGTAAAAACAAGATCTACAAAGACTATCTTTCTATCATCTTTCCTTCATCTGTCACATCGTGCCTTACCTGATTGCCCTGTTGTTGGTCTACTTAAGCCGTTTATTACGTACATGTAATTGTATTATTATTCATAATAATTTCTCGTTTAGGTGGATGGAGAGCTGACATTGAATGAAAACCTTGCCGACATCGGCGGTCTCAAACATGCCTACAAAGTACGCATTGCAGCTTTTATTAATTCAATATCCCGATGCAACAATATTATGCTCTTCTGCCAATTTCCTTACGCAACCTCGCCTCACCCGTCACAGTTTTAACTGTCCAGCATCTTGTAGCCTGCGTGGTAAAGGGCCAGCCATTTAGAGCGTACGCAAAAACCCTGGAAAATTTGCCCCTTCCTGTATGCAAGGTACTGCCTACACACCCAGCTGCGTACTTGTATACCCTTGATTTGCGCCTCACCCCAATCCTATAGAATGGTCTGTTCATTGTATTAATAGTTCAAAAATACAATGATTGTGAAACCCAATTTTAATATAACTCGGTGAACTTGACTGGTCTGTGTATATAAGTGCGTCCATTGAACATCTACGGCACCTAGTTATACACCATTCTACTGACTAATGTTAACAGTAAGGTCTGCAGCGGCAGCACGAGCAAAGAGCACAGTGGTGGCAGCTCAATTCTGGGCCAACGACACTTTAGAGATTAGATCATATCGATGGATGTAATCCATTTTACAGGTGAATAGACTAGCTATAGGAGTCAAGGCAGATAGATGGCTGCATGATTGCAGGCGGAGCAAAGGGCCTACACGTGTACGATACCCTTCCACAGTTCTACTTCTCTCTCCGTTTAGTAATATTTACTGTCTGACAGCTTAACCTAGAATCATTTGAAGGTAGGCCAATATATAAATAGCATTAAGAACAATATCAACGTAGTCTACCTGTTCCCATTTTCCTATTGGTGCGAACATTGTCAGTAGAGCCAATTCGCAAAAACAGACGCAGTTTGGTCACTCTCCCCTTCTACATGCGTACTTAATAGATGGAAGGTAATTAATGTCCGTTCTGTGTTCTTAGGCGTACAAAACGTGGGAGACGAACCACGCTTCCGAAATGACGTTACCAGGACTGAGCCTCACAAACGACGAAGTGTTTTTTGTGGCCTTTGCACAGGTAAATGAAACAAAAATTGACGGTTTAGTGTGCATCTCCTAAGTAAAGGCATGATTCTATTTGACTTAATTTGGAACTTTTTACGGCCAATATTAGCTATAGTGCAGGAGGCATCCGTCTTTCCTCGCGGTACAGACGATCCCGATATCGTAATTTGAAAATAAGGGATACAATTTTGACGGGAATGCCACTCTTCGTTGATGTTGTGTACAGTAGCTGCGAAAGCTTTTAAGCTCTGGATGAAAATCTACTGTACCACATAATTATAGACCATTCTGCTGACTAAGAGTAGCATTGGTTGGGGAAATGTAGCACCCCCATGGCGGAGCAGAACGTTTTGGCGCAGATATGTGATACAATATATAATGAAGCACGAAGCATAATCGATGATAATAATTATGCTAAGCTGGGAACTGGACTGATTAAAAGAATCATGCTTAAACAGAAACGGGATAGATATGAGAATTCCACTCATCATGGAACCCTTTTAGTCACAACCTTTTTATCAATCTCGCTTCCAATTAAACTGCATTATTTTTCATCAATCCAGCTTCCATTTAAGCATGACTATTTTCATCAACCTGGCTTCCATTTAAGCATGACTATTTTCATCAACCTGGCTTCCACTTAAGCATGATTATTTTCATCAAGCCAGCTTCCATTTAAGCATGACTATTTTCATAAACCTGGCTTCCATTTAAGCATGATTATTTTCATCAATCCAGCTTCCATTTAAGCATGACTATTTTCATCAACCTGGCTTCCATTTAAGCATAATTATTTTCATCAGTCCAGTTTCCATTTAAGCATGATTATTTTCATCAATCCAGCTTCTGTTTAAGCACGATTCTTTTCGTAAATCTAGCTCCCAATTTAACAGTATCCTTTTCATTGATCCGTCTTCTAGCTAAAAACGATTCTTTTCACCGATCCATCATCTACAACCGACGCTTAACCTGATTTGCCATGTGGAATAATTTACGACACTAAAGTGTAGATTGCCATTTAATATACATGTATTTATGTAATACATAATATACAGTATTCAGGGATGTTGTCTCAGCGGTCTTGGTCTCGAGACAGTCTCGAGACCGGAAAACTGCGGTCTTGGTCTTGGTCTCGAAGGCTTCGGTCTTGGTCTTGGACCATCGGTCTTGGTCTTGGATGCGTTAGTCTTGGTCTTCGTCTTTGGTTAGCGTTCTTGGTCATTTGCCGTATCAGAACAATTTCTTTGATATTTGTCGGTTATTTTCGATTAGAGACACCGGTATTTAGACCATATATATATATATATATATATATATTTCAAAATTTGCTTTCACAAATTTCAAGGTTCTGGAACAATCTAATAATTGTGGTCAGCCTCGTGTAGTCACTATTAATTAACCTTCATTTCCGAGTACAAGTAGGCCTACATCATTCAAACGGAACGTTAATCTACTTGTCTTAAGGTATTTAGTATTTAAATCGTATACTGTAACTTCTGTAAGTAATTTATAGTGTGATATTCTCCGGCCGAAGCCAAGGGCTGAACCCGAAAAAGTTCAGAGTGGTCGGTAAAACTGTTTCTGGACCATTATTAAGATTAGTATTCTTCAGCAAAAATTTTATGTTTTAAGTGTGGTATTCCGTTTGAGCGTCTTAATAAATTGAATTGTTTATACAAAAGAGCATAGGTCTTGGTCTCGGTCTCGGTCTCGGTCTCGGTCTTGGTCTCGGACCACCGGTCTTGGTCTTGGACCTCTCGGTCTTGGTTTCGAGGTTTTGGTCTCGTGCCCAACACTGACAGTATTATTGTATCAGAGATCTGCGCCAAAACGCCCTGCGCCGAAACATCCTGCGCCAAAACGTCCTGCGCCAAAACGGCTGCGCCATAAAGGCTGCGCCAAAACGTCACGAACCGTTCCCATGGTCACTTTGACCACTTCTGTGCAGAATCGCATTTAAACATGTCGTGCTGGATATAATCGACCTAAATCCGTTAGATACCGATGCTGGAAGAGGAGAAGCAGTCAGAAACATAAGGATACATCAGCCGTCGCCTACATGGGGATAGCACAGGAATTACGGAGTGACGAAAAACAGGATATATCGTGATTTACCGTTTTTGGCAACTGAGCAAATACTTTAACCTAACCGTGATAAGTGTCATCGAGTGCTGCCCACTCATCAGACAGTAGCGCATAATAAATGCAGAAAATATTATGTAATTTGTTGGTTCCTTATTTAAGTACATATTCTGTTATTTATTAGTGCATTTGTCTAATCGTTTATCTAGCGCCTGTAAAAGGTGCAGGCAATGCAGTCTTTACACGGTTGTGTTACAATTTCTCAACAGCGTTGTCCTGAAGTTGGAAGACAACAAAACAATACTGCATGTTTAACTCCGCCACTTCTTGTTCTCTGACAGTGCCAGTCTCAAGCCAGGGTAGACAAGGAGGAGGGCGATGCTAATGCTCTTTGTTATGAGACAGTGCCCTTATTATGAAACTACTGCTTCGACTCTTGTCACCATTTGTTCGTACTATGCTTTTAATCATACTGCGTAACAGCGGTTTGTAAGTTTGAAATTAAACGAACATTTCTATAAAGTACAATGTGTGCAGAACTGGTGCAAATCGAGAAGAAAGGAAAGCATTGAGAAGTCCATGAGTCGTAACATTCATGCAATCGAAGAAATACGGTAAGTTTTGCTATCAACAGCTTGCAACAGCTTCTGTTGCATCAGTTTTTGTGTACTGGTTGTTTGCTACCGTAAATGTCATTTCAATTTGTGCTGCGCCACTTTAGAGCAACTTACCAGATGCAACAAAATAGATTAGCTTAAACGTCGTGAAATTACTTCATTCACAAAGATTTATTAGTTATCAAGCAGCGCCAAGATAGCAGGAAAATTGCTAATGATGGTCTCATGATACAACCTGGGCTAAACAACGGATGTTCATGCTGACTCGACAGATTACGCCATGTTTAGAGTTGCTGAACCTTGATGATAGATTCGGTGTTTTCTTTTGCGCCGCTACAGAAGTCAGTAGACTTGATCAGATTGACATAGGTCAATTGGCAAGAACATGAAATTATGAGAAGGTGGACATCAATGATATATGGTGCTTCTCGGATGGAACACTCGGATTTTATATTCCCTATCGATAGATAGATGGAGACAAAGAGAGAGAGATAGAGAGATAGATAGATAGAGAGACAGAGAGAGAGAGAGACAGAGAGACAGAGACAGACAGAGACAGACAGAGACATTGACAGAAACAGAGAGAGAGACAGAGAGACAGAGAGACAGAGAGATTGACAAAGACAGCAAGAGACACATAAACAGGGAAATGGTTTAGTGAAAATAGAAAACATGTCGTTTGTAAATAGTCCTAAGCGGTTCATTCAAAAATGTTTACAACTTTCTTAGAGCCATCATTACTGCATATACTTCAAACAAAAAGTAGTTCCCGTTTTTCTGTGTGTCTATCTTCGGCAGTGTTAAAGGGACTATCTCACAAACGGAAGACTTCTCCACCACTTTCAGCTGCCCATCGAAGTCGCAAATGAATCCGGATATGAAGTGCAAAGTCTGGTAGCCAAGTGATTTCCAGATTTACAAATCGGGCGACTTTTTCTTACCTGCGATCGGCTGAATGACCAACAGAAACAACAATTCGGTCTTCTCTGAATTTCTCATCTGCATTATTACGACGTGTTCTTAGATTATTTTTAATTGATCGGCTTTCGTTTGTTTCCTTTACCGTAACTGATTTAATTCATCGAGGGGACAATCTGGTGTGTGATTTTGGCTTGTCTTACGCATTTGCTTAATTAAATAAGAACCATTATGTGGATCTTATCGTGTCATTTTGCTAATTTAATCATAATCCAAAGTCAGTCCTTATCTATTACCATAATTATTCACACTAGAATCTTCACTGGTCAAATCAATAGCGTCATACAATAGCACACACGACGCAAATCGTTCTTGTCTTGGAAGAGACATGTGCATTGAGGTGCACGGTAGCCTTGCATTGCAGAGAGTATTGACCCTAGTAGGCCTATCTTATGGGAGGGTTGCTTCACCCATAAGTATTCATCGCTATCGATTGACGCTTGGTTATCGAACGGGGGAAAAGATACCCATAGTGATGATATGAGAATAAAGTACTAGTAAATATAAGAAAATAAGAAAGCAAATAAGAAATTGAAGTAAATAATCTAATAAATAATAAGAGGACAAATAATATGATAATAAGATAACATATATAATAATAATTATTATAATTATAATATAATAAAATACTAATAATAATAGATCTAATAATAATAAGATCATAAGTAAATAATAATAAGTAAATAATAAGTAACTAATAAGAAAGTAAATAAATAATAAGAAAGTAAATAACAAAGTAAATAGGAAAGTAAATCAGAAAGTAAATATAGGAAATAGTAAATATTCGTCGATTTTTAAAATTGCAAAACCGTTTTAATCCTGACAGCATTGTTGTCATATTTATCAAATACTGCATAAAAATACGATAGTTCCTGTCAACCAAAATGACGTCTTTTGTCACCGTTTATGACAATATCTATATTTCAAACTTATTTATATATTTATTACCGAAATTTGATACCGCCCTTCTTCCAACATCTTTTGCTCAGAAGTGCAAACACACACGCCTCGACGGCGCAATTGCAGTTGTACTGCAGAGCAATTGTGCGTGAAGGACTTACTCAAGGTCCTTGAGTACACAGTGACTGACGCCTCGGACGAGGGTCGAACCCGCTCACTCAGAGAACACTGAACGTTACGGGCTGACCGCTCTAACCGATCGGCCACTGTGTCTACAGTTAATGTGCCTTGAAAATTATTCAAATAGAGTTATTGAGTGAGTGATAAGTGAGACCGAGGTAGGATACGATCATACTCCATGTTCAATGTGTCTCCTGTTGCTCACATGAGATAGATATTGTAACCAACACTTCATACTCACTTGAAGTAAGATCACGGATCTGTTATTCTTTCCTGTACCAACGAATTTCGCTGACCTTTGTAGGGTCTATCAAAATTTCTACGGAACCCAAACTCACGAGGTCACGATAGCCAGCTTGTTCACAGGGGTTCAGCCGAAGCAAAAATAACTGACCGTTTATTGTCTGTCGCAGTTCGAGGTCAATCTTCAAGGGTCAGACAGTTATCATCATTACTACATGCAACTGTTTTTTCTTTGATCGTGTTGTAAATTGCACATGACTAGAGAGAAACTTCGTGTCTCATAATCCAGAAGTATCACTCATGCAGCCAATGATCCATAGTCGATTGTCCTAATCGTCCAGCCTTTGAATGATGTGATTAAATTGTGAACTTGATTTCTGAATAACGTGAGCTGGACGCAGAATGTCACTCGACAATGAAACACTTGGGGGGGGGGGGCAGAGCAATGGCTAACGCACTTCATGGAGAGCAGAGCTGAGGAACCGAATTCGATTTCTCTTATCACTCCCTACAACAGCGCTACAGTGTTTTTCCTATTATCGTGATTTCATTCTGATGGTGTCCAAGGTCCACGGAATCTGTTCTTCTCAACTATAGTCCTATGCCTACACAACGCTAGAAATATCTGAATCAGACATCGAATCTGCATTGGAAACATATATCGTGTTTCTTGCCCAGTAAAGTCAGTCCTTGGACACCTACAGTGCGTTATAATCTATCAATCTCGCGATCAAGTAGCTGCTAAGAACATTTTCGGCATTGTATCTAGAATCCTGCTTCATATAAATTTCTTTCGGTGTTTGAAGTGTGAACTGTTGAAATCTTAACTCGAAAGCAGTGGTGAAACAGGGGGGAGGCAGAGATAGCAGCAGCCCTTGATGTATCACAGGGGCCTGTGATACATCTGTGATTTCACTCTCTCCACTCGTTCTTCTTGATGACGAGAGTATCCGCTGGTTCTTTCCTCTATCACCAATCTCAGCAACACGACACACTTGATGGTTTTAATATGTATATTTAATTATATATATACATACCACTCATCTATCTACACTTACTGGAGTTATTAGTGTCCTTTTAGACATGTTTCCCTGGTTTACGTTGGAGACGGGGTTCCCAACTACGTTGATTACCCTTATCGTCAGAGCGACCTAGCGTCTCCCCCAGTTCCGAAACAAGTCTCTGTTCCTTTGCTTGCTACGCTATATCAATCCTTCTAGAGGCGATTTCCTTCGCCATCCCAAACGCAAAACTCGTATCTCTATTGTACGACAGGTCACCTGCAGAAACTATTACTAAACCCTGATTGGACGGGTCTTGGCGTCCCTAGCGTAACGTCAGATTCCTAGGGGCGTCCAGTTATTGTTTGACTAGCTGCTGTTATGGCTGAGCCTTATTAGTGACAATTCCATTAATACAGTTTTTGCGCCTAACAGATTGCACCGTTCGTGTCGGAATTGTCCCCTATTCATGAATCGTGTCAACCAGCCGGTCCTGACCAAATCTCCAACTGATTCATGAATTCTGGTCTGTGGGTCGTAGAGATGGAAAGGGTAGGCGTCCGTCTCGAGGTGTCCGGTTTCGCTGCTTGATACATCGTTGATATTTGCATATTCCTTGGTGTCTGTATTGAGGCCGCTGCTTCAGGCGAAGCCCATTGAGGTCTCCTTTCTCAGGTTTCAGGTAGACACTTCCATCCGTAGTCCTCCTTCGCCTCTGCTGTCGATCGATGACTTTTATGTAGCGCCATCTTTCCGAGTGTCGCGCGTCACAAAACCCTCTCACCTTGCCAGTTTCGGAGACGCCTTAAGACCTATCTGTTGCCACGCACAGACACCCGTTAAGAGCTGATTTGAAGGGCGCTATATAAATGCTTGATTACATTACATTACAGAGGACGTAAAATTGGCATTCAGTATAATGTACTGCGCGTCAGTAATTGTATTATTAAATTTAAAATATTAGATTAGGAACTAAGAACAACGCGGCTTACAATGCAAAATTTAGCAAGATTAGTAAAGACCAATAATCCGGTCAATTACAGAAAATTTTATCATACGCTTCGTAACTAAAGACTCGTTCGGTGGCGGCACTGGCGTATTGTCAAGAGCATCATTATCAATTTATAGCGCACTGGTAATATTCATAACTGCAAACACAAGTCACGTTTCTAGTGTTTTAAAAGATCAGATAATTTGGATTCTTTAGAATCTCTGCAAGCAGAACGTTCGAAGAAATTTGTTGACATGCAGTTGATTTAGGAAAGGAGAAATAAAATTTTGAGGTAATGAGCCTGGAAATTGAAAGAAGAAATCGACGCCGGAAAACGAAAACTTTCATAAAACGCGTCTGATACTGGTTTAATGGCTGAGGAAGAATGAAATGGCAGAAATGACAGACAGCTTTTCTCGCTTGCGAGAGTTGGTTTGAGTTGGAGTTGATTTGGTTTGGAATCGAGATTTCTTAAACAGTAAAACGACTATAATTGAACAATCAAGTTGATTTGGAGGTTCTACGGAATTGTCGGGAAAAAATATGCAGATCCCGCAAATTATTACGAAGATGACAATGAGGGAAATATCTGTTCTGAGAAATTAATGATTGCAAGATGCCATCAGATAACAGAAGCGAAAACGACATTTCAAGTCCCACTGAACCAATAAACCGCAATTTTTGATATCGTATTGTGCATGGCGTGTATGTTTTCCTCTAATCTGCGAAGTGCTTTTTGACAACTGATACTAACCGTTGCCGCTTCGATTGCCACTTGTGATAAAAATCTTTTAGTAAACTGAAGTTCGTTCTGAACTATTCACGAAGTACAACGTGCCAAAACTGATAGAGTAATTTAACGATTCTGAGCATTGGAAAGTCGTTTCGATCAACGACTATTTTGACAAATTAATAAAAAGATGCGCTGACACTGAAAACGAGAGAAACATTGGCTTGTACCCATTAGCCTTAAACCTAAGATGTTTCTTTGCCTTCTCAGCCTCATGCTCATAGCAGCCAATTGCAATACGCTACTGTTGGCGTTACAACAATAATAAAAATTGAAATGAAAAGCTACTGCTCGCTCCTTGACCGCTATGTTTTGTAGGCTTGTCCTTTCATTGGGCATAATTATGTGAAAATCGCGTAAAAAATTATGTTTTATTACTCATTACTACAAATTATCACTGAATAAAATATGGAACCCATATAATATTTTTTTATAATAAAGTAATTACATTACACTTTGATATGAACAATTAAAAGTCAATTAGAAAAAATGGACGCAGTCTCTACGACTGTTGACTCTGGGCGCCTTGAACACTTCATTAACATTGCTTTTAAGATTCGAACTGCAGCATCATGGCAAGAGTAACATACTCCACGCGACAGAAGGTGAAACTGTTCGGAACGACCCAGTTCGTCACAGAAATAACAGGTTTTTTAAAGTAACGAACAAAGCGATGACGATCGAAAGCATATGTTAGTTACGTGAATTATGTAAAATTATTCTCAATGTATATTTTTTAAATTAGAGTTAATAATTGGTCAGACACTTGTGAATCATGCAGAAGAATTCCTAATGTAGGCCTATGTCTTGCAGCTGTTTGAACACATTTGTTAAAAGCTAGAGTTAATGATGGTTAAACGTAGAGTAGGTCTAATGTAAAACCTACAATAGCAGAAATTGTCCTCTTCTCGTTGATCCCCTTGTGTAGTCTTTGATTCTGTGAAACGCCAAATAGTTATGACGCTGTTCTCGGAAATGCCACAATAATTAGTTCGCTCCGATCGCTATTGTAACATATATAAGTGATATTAAACTGTTCCCTAACCAGCGGCGGACCAGAAAAATCCAGAAAATTAAATTCTAAATAAAAAATTTCCATTATGTCGAGCCGACTACATATCAAAATAAAATTCTTCCATGCATAAACATCTGCACATTAAATTTGTTTAGTGTACTAAATTGACACAGTGGTGATCGATATTAGTGTACAATTTTTCCAGTCATATCAATCTCTGTCAGTTTTGTTCTCGTTTGTCAGTTAGCAGAAACTAATACAAGGTTTCCATTTAATCTTTGATTTACTCGGTCTTCGCTTTTGAAACAACAAATGTCAATGGACATTTATATATGCTTAGTACAGTAGAACCTGACTTTCCCTCTGCGTCTGAAAGGATTATTAAGCCACCATTACCAGAAGCGCATAAACTCAGGACTGATATCCTAAGATCACTTATCCATGACGATATTTAAAACTGTTGCTGTTCGTCTCTTGTGATATGCATGACTTTGCAGCACTGCCATTCTTTGTTTAGAATAGCAGAAACTAATACAAGGTTTTACATACTTTGTGCCAGTTCATGCTTAATGTGTAGACGCAATTTGACAGACTGCTGGCTGAAAATTCCCATGGGTGCACTCTTGGCAGCGGGATGACATCTTTCGCATCCGCCATATTGTTCCGGTCGTAGACACTAATGAAGTCTCCTCTTTGCTCGCGCGCAAAGCATAAATATTTCGTTTTCAATAATAGTCAGGCCGAACATTCCTATCTTAACCGGAGACTGATACAAAATTTCCAACCGTATCGTCTCCTGAGCTAAATTAAAGAAATGACACACGTTAAACAAAATGTTATCAATTGGCGAAATAGAATAATCGAAATATATACAATACATGCTTAATTGTAGCATTTAGTAAAATATACGACTAACAGGGACCGATAATTATGCACAGGACTAGAGAGTCAGTATGTAACATGGCGTCACTAGTTTTTGGGCGATTATCGGAAGATAGAAATGGTCAAGGAAAATTGGCGAATAACTATGTCAGCAATAACATAAATGCTTGAGGATGCCTTAAACATCCTATTTTCAATAGAAGCAAAAAATTTATTGAGGCGACGTCAATATTTAAGAGTGAAATGTGTTGGATTTTTGACGAGTAACCAACCATTCGACTAATAGAGATTCCTTGTGGGACTATAAAAGCACTGGTTTTTACGAATATTTGAATAAACTCCTCCACTGCTAGCGTTCTGACAGTGCTAGTCCCTAGCCTTGAGAAAGAAGGAGATCGACACCAAATCATCTTCGATACAGAACGGTGTTGTTATAAAATCAGCAGCAAAAGAAAGAATACTTCAATTGTGGGATAATCCTCAATTTGTGTAAGATAATTAGTAGAGCAGTGGTTCTTAACCTTTGGTGCAGGCATCCAGAGTGGTGCGAGAATAAGTTCTTCGGGGTACTCAATATTTTTGTATTGCACGTGAAAAGCTGGTCTACTTCATAGATACGGTTCAACTGTGATGAGAAACACATGGATCAAAAGGATGAGATAGGGTAGTATGCAAGGCCATAAGAGGCATGGATTCACGTGGACCTGGAAGACCCATAAACCACACTAATGGAGCACTCCATGACAAATTAGGCCAACCTGCTAAGAAAGTTACCAGACAGTCCAAATGAAATCTCTAGCATCTTAAACAGGATGGCATGATCGACAGTGTCAAAAGCGACACTGACGTCAAACAGAGCCAGTAAAGTAAGCTGCAAAGTATCGATAGCCCCATAAATGTCGGAAAGGAGACGGTAGCCCAATAGCGTCTCGGTAAAATGACCCTTACGAAAGCCAGATTGGCATTCCGAAAGCAATTTATTTAATTCTAAATGTAATGTAATGTAATCAAGCATTTATATAGCGCTGCTCAAATCAGCAGCGCTCTTAACGGCGTCTGTGCGTGGGAAAAGAAAGGTCTTAATTAAGGCGTTTGCGAAACTGACAAGGTGAGAGGGCCAGTAACTCCAGGCGCAGGAACTGTGGAAGACAGCTCCAAGCTGAAGGGCCAACATATGCAAAGCTCTGCGACTGGGCAGTGGCAGAGCCCATGCGCGGAACAACAAGAAGGCCGCGATTGGAAGATTGCAAGGAAGTCCTTGCAGGTAAAGATGACACCGAAGTGCAGAAAGATCTTAGTAGTAGATCTAAGCAGTGAGCTGATAGGCGACTATTTTTTTAAAGGATTTTCGACATGAATCTTGTAACATCTGCAATTGGTCGGAAATTGTGGAGCTCGGATGAATCAAGTCCACCGTGCTTGAGGGATAGGAATCAGAATTGAGCATTTCTGCGATTGCGGTAGAACTCCGTCCTGAATAGATCGGTTGCAGAGAAAGGTTAGACACGGAAGTAAAATTTCGTCAACAAACTCCTGGAGGCTGGAGCAGAAACGTAGGGAGAGGGTCAAGTTCACAGGATTTTGGTGAAGAGGTGAGGATGATGCAGGTCCTTATAGAAAAATGCTTAACCTTAATCAATTTTATCAACTTTATAATATAAATAATATATTCTATTTTTATTTAAATGTCATGTTAGCATTTGTGTGTTTTTGTCAATTTACTTTCTCAATTAAACGAATAATAGTGAACAATGTTAGAGTTAGCGTATTTACGTCATAATAAATTTAAGAAATGTCTAACTAGGCTATTCAGACGTTGATAAAAGTTACTGTTCCTGACCATTAGGAACATGTCTCTATTTGATTCCTTTCGTCCATTTTTAGTACTTAGAGTTGAAATTATGTATATACAAACATGGATCAATTATTTAATTGCATACATTGGCCCCAAGCGTATCGCACATACGTAGCATATGCGACAAAAATGTATCACACTTTATTTGCTTATAGCGGTGTAAATAGATATATTTTTGTGTATATGCAGTATATAGGCATGCATATATGTATATTTGTAAATTGCCATATCTTAATTGTTTACATTGTTCAACGCCGTCGGTCGCTAGGCGGCTTGTGCAGAATCATTCCAGGATATAATTCCATGGAAGTGGTCTGGCAATGGGACTTCATCGATAATTCTCTCTAGCGACATCCGCGTTATGGTCGCAGTGTCAAAACGCCATGGCTCTCGGCGGATGAGCCAAACCGTTTATCTACAACCTTGATGCTGAGTCAGCCGCTGACAAATATCGCTCAATCCAATAATAACCTCGTCGCTGCCCTTCGCATTTCTGTCGAACTGTTTCTGTTGGTCTTTCTCATTCACTTGCTCGTCTCCCTCTTTCCCTCATCCACTCTCCTCCCTCGTACAATTCCTCCCTCTCTCTCTCCCTGTGTGTACCTGTGTATTTCGACTTTATCTCTGTGTTTCTCTGTTTTTTTTCTGTCTGTCTCTGTCTTTCTGCCTCTGTGTTTCTCACTGTCCTTTTACCTCTGTATGTCGGTCTGTATCGGTCTGTATCGGTCTGTCTATCTGTATTTTCTGCCTCTCTCTCCCCTTACGACTTTCTCTCTGAATATCTTTCTGACATTTTTCATTTCTTTTTATATATGCTTTCGTTTCTGTTTCTGTCTCTCTATCTGTTTCCATCCAATCTGGCTCTAAATGTCTTCCTCTGTCTTTATCTTCACCTTTCACCCTCTGAACACTGTGTATGTAATATCACACCAGTAATTGCAATAATGGACGAATATATTTCAAAAAATAAACCTACATTAATGCCATATATTTCTCTAATAAACGAGATTTCCCGTCCCGCTTAATTTGCTGAATTGATCTTTTTAATTTCCAAATAATGCTGCGACCGAAATTCATTGTCACCGCATTTGGTAAGTGAAGCACTCAAATATCCTCGTACTTAACATAATATAATTATGTTAATTATTAATGTTAATAATTGTGCCTCGTTCAACATATTTGCTATCATTATGTGCAGTATTTATATTTTATCTAAGTACACTAACAATATCATCATTTGTGTTATGGGGTAAAAGGAAGATTGTTACCAGCCAATAATTTTAACTAAATACAACCCCATTGCGCTAAAATTAAGTAGCTTGGCTTGGCCAATAAGACACAGTAGGGCATAAAAATACGTAGTCGAACTAATGATAAACCTTCGACGGCGCAGTTTGACGTGTAGGCCTACCTAGAGATCCAATGAGCCTGACTGTCAGATAGACCTGGACTCAAGGTTTCGACATCTATTGACCTATGTTCAATCCCACCAGCAAACGATAAGGGAAAACGTGGCGACAGAAGAACCGGAGAAAATACAGGAAAATAGTTGACCGAATGAATATTTTATTGTGGTGCCAACGCCGCTTTGACACGTTGTCTGGTATTAAGCTGAAATGTTCAGCATCGGTTCAAATCGAATGTCTCTCTATAAAGGACGATCTCAATGCAGCTCACAGGACAATGTCTACCAATGCACGACACCATTGCAGTCGCGACCAGAACACTTATTCACGTAGGATATTATTGGATCAGTGACGATCGACCATTGTTGCCTGCAGTTGGAAAAAAGGCATTTATTTAGCGCTGTTCCAATGGAATCGTTGACATTAAAATGAAACGGTTTAGAATGGAGATGCGTATAACACCACTAACACACTCAATACGTACACATACATACATACATGCATGCATACATACATACAAACATACATACATATATACATAAATAAAAAACATGCATGCATACGTGCATACATACATACATAAAAACATATACATACATACATACATAAAAAACATATACATACATACATACATACATACCAACATAATTATACATGCATACTCACACGCATACATGCATATATACATACATACATACATATATACATACATAAAAAACATGCATGCATACATACATACATACATACGAACATAATTATACATACATACCCACACGCATACATGCATATATACATACATACATACGAACATAATTACACATTACACATATACCCACATGCATGCATGCACACCTACACACATACATAATTATATATACATACCCAAATGCATACATGCATATATACATGCATGCATGTACATCCTGAGTTGAATGCGCCGTCATCGATGCCTCTCTTTGCTCATCGATGGGCGTAGAGCAGAACGATCTGTACCAGCGACCGTTAGATGAATTGTGGAAGGCAGGAAGGAAGGAAGGAAGAAAGGAAGGAAGGAAGGAAGGAAGGAAGGGGACGAGGAGAGGCAGCAGATAAGAACCGTTCTTGTTCATCGTTTAAACTGTTCATAGTCATTAATTGAGAATGCAAAACGACGACAGCGAGGATGACTTAAGAAAATTCACGAGAAAAGTAAAATTATAAATCATTGTAAAGTAGCTCTTTAATTATTGTAACTGGTACACTTATTAGGATTATTACATATATTGTTATTATTTTTATTTCTATTATTATTTTTCATTATCATTACTACTACTACCACTACTACTACTACTACTCCACCTCCTACTACCGACTATTACTACTACATGAATTATTATTTTTATAATTACTTTTATTTTTTATATTATTTTTATTATATCTGCTTGATGAGCTGTCTTGAAGCGGCGCAATAGAGCAAATGCTTCATTGAGGTATATCAGTATATAAAGGTATATAAAATAAATAACAATGAGTTGTGATAATTACAATGATTACACTCTGTACAGGTGCTAGAGACAACGGCGGAAGAAGACTCACAATTATAACGGTGCCGAGGAGAACCTGGAATAAATGGACCTTGAGAAGATGGATGCGGAGAAGGAGATAGTAGGTGAGTGTAGCCAATCGACTGAATTTTCTTCCATGGCGGTCACTCCCAACCAACCTCGTATGAAGAAGAAGGTAGTCATAGACGATGAGCCGCAGTCACACGACCAGGCGTCCCTCGTCCTTAAGGACGGTTCAGCCAATCCGAAGCCGAAGCGCCCAGTCCTCGATGAACCAGTCATCGTCCTTCTAGGACGCGAAGTTCTCTTTGCCATCGGTGTCTTCTTCCTGCTTGCCCTCGTCGTCAGCCTCGTCGTCATTCAACTGACGACGATAACGAAGCTCAGAAGGGCAACGTTGTCTGAGGAGGAATTCAAGAACCACGCCTCAGCCTGTAGGAGTGAGGTTGTCGAAGCGAAGTCGACCGAGGCACGTCTGAACAGCGATCTGAAACGGGCAAAAGCAGAGGTCAGAGACTCATACACCAGGGTCAAAGCTCTGAACTTGCGCCTCGACCGAGTGAACTGCTCTCAGCCACACTGCCTCAGAGCCGCCTTTGACCTTCTCGATAAGATGGACTACGGCGCTCGGCCGTGCGACGACTTCTGGAGATACGCCTGTGGCGATTGGTTGGACCGGACGGAGAAGGCGAAGATCCCTAAGTCAAGGGAGGCGTGGGGTCTGGACGCAGAGGCAGAGAGACAGTTCGCTCAGAGGGTAATTGCTGACCTAGAGAACACGACGATGAGAAGCAAGACTTCGACGGCTGAACGGAAGTATAAGACTCTGTTCCAGATCTGCATGAACAAAGTCATGAGGGACAATGTGACCTCTGCGGATGGTGATTATGATGACGATAATGACGACGATGATGAGGCTTATGATCGGATTGGAAGCATTCTCAGCGGATGGACGACCTGCCTGAATGCCACTCACCATCACAGCACACGCACCAGAGGTAGGTCATCAAAGTCAATACAAACATCGATCTAGTCATTCATTCTACTATCTTTTTTATCTACTATAAAAATCCTCTTATCGCTGGTAATATTTAAGATTTTAAAATGCGTAACTAACTAATAAAATAATCAAATTCGCAGTTATGCATGTTCTCGACTGCTGCTGTTGTTGCTGGGACCTGTTACCGCAGTTGCCTCTATATAGCATAGCCTATGCTATTGAGTTGCTTTAGTTTGTGCTGCCAGTTCAGCGTCTACATAACAATTTAGTTAAGTGTTGTTTATACATTCATTCGTCTAAAGTTAATGACGAACTTCTTACTTGTGTGCTTTGCTATAAAAGTTTTCATTTGTCTCACCCTGTTGTACCAACCACTAATATTGCTTCGTGGTTCTGTAGTGCCTGCCTGTCGTAGTTGTTTCCTTTTATCATGTGATTGATGAATTTGCCCAATGTATTCTTGAAGATAGAGCTATTCGTCATTCACTTCATAAACTGAGTGAAGGGCCAAGTCTTGACCTATTTACCGACTCTAGTTTTGATCGCCCGCTACTTAATAACAATGGCCTTGATCCTGACGAGCATTATTACACAATGAGACCAGGCCTTTGCACCTATGATGTACTCTCTTTCATTGACTTTGCAAGTAACTGTAACTCTGGACTTCTATCTATACTGCACTTAAATTGTCGAAGTATGATTGGGAAGCTATCGTGTATCGAGGACCTTTTATCTAGAATAGCGACTGACATATTAGCAGTCACTGAAACGTGGTTAGATGATAATCTAGTAAATTTAGTTCATAGGCTATAACTTTGAATTTTGCTGTAGATCTACAGGCCGAGTTTGAGTTGGTTTTTTCATAAAAGATAACATAAATTATCATCCTTATAGTCTACCTGTAAATTGCCTCACTCATGTAACATATGAATCCCTCTTTCTCCGCTTTCCTTGTAACAATAATGGTGCTTTCTTCATAGTTGGTGTACTATATAGACCTCCGGGTCACGACCTAGATCTTTTCAATAATGAATGGTACACCCTATTAACGGCTTCAACATCAAAGGGCAGGGACTCGTTCATAATAGGAGATTTTAATGGTGACTTGCTCAAGGCACAGGATCATAAATTGACCAATAATTTCCTGGACATTGCGTCATCCCATCACTTTCTCCCAGTCATTACCCAACCTACGCGAATCACAGCTTCCTCCGCTTCCGTAATAGACAACCACTTTACAAATCGGGTCTTTAAAATCAAGGAGTCCAATATTCTAATTGAGGATTTATCTGATCAAGGAAATAACGCCAAAATTTTACCCCGATCCCGTTATTAATCATAGTCGACGTTTTGACGCAAAATCTAAAGAACTTTTCAAGACCCTACTATCACAAGCAGACTGGTCTTGTGTAAAGGATTCGTGTGATACAAATGATCCGGATACAGCTCATAACTTGTTTAATCATAAATTATGACATCGCTTTCCCTCAGACTATAACAAAACCTAAGTCAAGGAATACATTTAAGCAGCCTTGGATGACACCTGCACTTCCAAAATCATGAAAAAATAAGGCAAAACTTCACAACGCTTTTGTGAGGAACCCAACATCTGCCAATAGATGCAAGTATATAGCTTATTGAAATAAGTTTAAAACGTTACGAAAAAAATGTGAAAGAAATTTCTATGTTTCGGAATTCACAAAGTTTAACAACGGCCTTAAACAAACCTGGCAAACCATTAAAACTATATTAAAAGTGAAATCTTCGCACTTGCCAATTAAATCCATAAGCTCTGGTAGTGTTGATCTGACGGATGCTAAATTGATTGCTGAAAAATTCAATAACTATTTACGAGCATAGCCCAAGAACTTGTCGACAAGATACCATCCTCTATTGCATCCTTTTCTGACTACCTTGGTCCACCTCATCTTAGTTCTTTTGCTGTCCATCCTGTTACTCCTGACGAGTTACTCACGCTCGCCCGGTCATTGAAAAATACACACTCTTCTGGACATGACGATATCAATCCTAGTTTAGTTACTCCTTTACTGAATCTGATAGCTAATCCATTGACTGATATTATAAATTGCTCTCTAACTACAGGCACTGTTCCTTCTCTCTTTAAAATAGCCAAAGTCATACCTTTACATAAACAAGGCCCAAGTGAACTCATTACTAATTATAGACCCATTTTAATTTTGCCTTTCTTTTCTAAGTTATTGGAAAAAGTCATGTATTCACGCCTTTCTGACTTGATTAGTAAAAATAACTTTCTTTGTCCACTTCAACACGGTTTCCAACCTGGCCATTCCACGATGATGTCCCTACTAAACCTACAGGAAAATATATCTGCTGCCATTGACCGTAATGAATACTCTATTGGCGTTTTTATTGACATTTCTAAAGCTTTCGATACTGTAAACCATGATTTATTAGTATCAAAATTGGCTAACTTGGGTGTTCGAGGGGTGGCCTTAGCTTGGTTCCGAAGCTACCTAGCTGATAAACACCAATATGTATACTGTAACGGTTCTATATCTAGCAATAAATTAATTAGCTATGGTGTACCTCAAGGTTCCATCCTAGGTCCCCTTCTTTTTTTGATCTTTATCAACGACTTGCCTAATGCCTCGAGTTTCCTTCATTTTTTATTATTTGCAGACGACACCAACATATTTGCATCACACGCATCTTATGATAAGCTAATTGCATTAATGAACCAGGAGCTTACTCATGTCAACGAATGGTTTACTGTAAATAAAGTGTCACTGAGCTTCTCTAAGACCAATTATATCCTCTTTACCTCTCATCGTAAGCATCTTCCTGCCAATATAGGTGTTTTGAGTATAAATAATTTCCCCACTCCCAAAGTTATCTCAGTAAAATTCCTGGGGGTCTATGTAGATCAATATCTTACTTGGAACAGCCACATTGAGATGTTAGCATCAAAAGTAGCCAAAAATATAGGAATAATATCTAGAATTGCCTACCTCTTACCAACTCATATACGCCTTAGCCTATACTATTCCATGGTCAATCCTTACTTAACTTATTGTAATCTTGTATGGGCTTCAAACTACCATGCAAGACTAAAAAGGTTAATCTCTCTTCAAAATAGAGCCCTTAAAGTTATTATTAGAAACTCTCATCTTGCCTCATCCGAATATCTCTATAGCCTAACTCATATACTGAGAATTGAGCAAATCAAGCTATTGCAAACCAGCGAATTCATGTATAAACACTTCCATAACCAGCTGCCTGCTATCTTTGATAATTATTTTGTGCCCGTAGTCCAAGTGAACCCGTACAAACTACGCTCGTCTACTAATTATAGACCCATGAAAAGGCGTACTAACACCCGAAAATTTTCGATTCGATGCTCTGGTCCTAATGCATGGAATAGAGTTCTGGCAGAACTACGCTGTCTTCCCAACGTCTTTTTGTTTAAACGTAAACTGCGTGTTTACATAAATAACTTAGCACACAGCAATTTTCAAGTGTGATTCTGAACAACCATATTTGTAAATAATGATTGATGAATGCTATTTCGTTTACTTATATCTTGTATGCATTTTTTTAGTTAACTAGTTAAGTCTCTTTTCTTAACAAACTTACAGCAACTGAGTGAATTATTAGACCGACATCAATCACTTACGTAATGGGTGACCCTGTTAGCGGGACCACGGTCCCTTTAGGGTTTGTCTTCATCCCTATTGATCGCTGGCATTCGTTTGTTTGTATATATAATTGCTGTACATAATGTCCTTACTTTTCTGATGAATTGTCAGTGAACAATAAAAATATTTGGTTACGGTTTGGTTATTCGTACATTCATTCCTTTGTTTGTTCATTCAATCATTCATTCAGTCGTTCGTTCGTTCATTCATTCATTCAATCGTTCACTCATTCATTCAATCGTTCGTTCGTTCATTCATTCATTCAATCGTTCGTTCATTCAATCGTTCGTTCGTTCGTTCATTCGAATATTCATTCATTCAATCGTTCGTTCGCTCGTTCACTCATTCATTCGTTCGTTCGTTCGTTCGTTCATTCATTCATTCATTTGTTCGTTCGTTCATTCATTCATTCATTCGTTCTTCGTTCGTTCATTCATTCATTCAATCGTTAGTTCGTTCATTCACTCATTCATTCATTTGTTCGTTCGTTCATTCATTCATTCATTCATTCATTCATTCGTTCATTCGTTCGTTCGTTCATTCATTCATTCGTTCGTTTGTTCGTTCATTAATTAATTCATTCGTTCGCTCGTTCATTCATTCATTCGTTCGTTCATTCATTCATTCATTCATTCATTCAATCGTTCGATCATTCATTCAAACGTTCGTTCGTTCATTCGTTCATTCGTTCATTCATTCATTCATTCGTTAGTTAGTTAGTTCGTTAGTTCGTTAGTTCGTTCGTTAATTCGTTCATTCATTCATTCGTTCGTTCGTTCGTTCATTCATTCATTCATTCATTCATTCCTCCATTCGTTCATTCATTCATTCATTCATTCATTCATTCCTCCATTCGTTCGTTCATTCGTTTGTTCGTTCATTAGTCCATTCGTTCGGTTGTTCGTTTTTTCAATCATTCGTTTGTTCATTAGTTCATACTTTCGTTCGCTCGTTCACCGTTTAATGTGTCGGTTCCTTTGATGCTTTATTCATTTTGTTCCTTTGTCTTTCAGTCTTCGATTCGTTCATTTAATTGTTCGATCGTTCATTCGTTCGAATCTGACGTCGTTCATTCCGTTCGTCTTTGTTTCCTTCAGTCGTTCATTCGATCAATAATTTGGCCTTCGATCAATTCTTATTTTCACCGACTTATCGGCTCAAAACTTACGCAGTGCATTCTCATTTATCTTAACGATGTTCGCTTTCCTGTGATCTGTTTGTTTCACGTTGAAGGGAGCGCCATCGTATCAACTTCTGCGTTGGACTCTGATTGTCGGAGAAAGAGACAGAAGATTCTCGAAGAACTTCTCATCAGTTATTCAATCGATACTTTTGTCCGTCTCACGATCACTGGAAGCGATCGAACATCACCACGAATCAACGTCATCAAGGTAATGACGTCATCGTGACCGTTGTCATCATAGCGTCATAAGCGTATTCTGATCGCCAAAACAAACGCAGACACCAGCTTATCGCTCGCCTACGAGCGCCTGCGTCTAATCAGAGGGGTTGTCCAGGGAAAGGCATGGCAGGACATAATTGACAGAGCAAGACAAGGCATGGTAGGGCAGAACAGGATAGGACAGGACAAGGTCGAGGCAAAGAATGATCATTGATTTAAATACAGCACTGTGCAGAGATCTCCAGAGATACTCCACATCGCTGGGGATCTCTGTACAGGTTTGAGCAAATACTTAACTATAGTGTAGAACAAACCAATATCGCGAAACAATGGCCACCGACAGTGAGACAGGCATAGGGACAGAAAGAGATTGGGAGAGAGAGACAGACAGGCAGAGATAGAGAGAGACAGATAGAGACAGAGACAGACAGACATCTGTCTCAAGGAGACAGAGATACAGAGAGGAAGAGACAGAGACAGACAGAGAGAGAGACAGAGAGAGAGAGACAGAGAGAGAGAGGCAGAGAGAGACAGAGAGAGACAGAGAGACAGAGAGACAGAGAGACAGAGAGGCAGAGAGGCAGAGAAAGAGAGACAGAGACAGAGAGACAGAGGTAGAGAGTTCAGGCACATCGACGATAGGTATTTATCCTGCAACGAAGTGATGACAGACTTATAAGTTCAGAACCTCGTGACCTTACTCTTCCATTGTAAACATCTTGAGGGCCCGTAAAGTAATGGATGCGAAGAGTAGTGGGGAAGTGAGATCGATTCCCTCTTCCCCAAGAGGTTGGCTAATCGTTCTTTCACTAGACGGCAGCGTTGTTGAAATCAAATGCGGTACAGTTGCATTCGAATCCTGTAATTACCTGTGATCATCCGTTCATGCTATTCCTGTAATCATACCCCGATGTACCAGCATGAATAAAACAAACGAGGATGCTGATGATGATGATGACATGATAACGATGACGATGACGACGACGATGACGATGACGATGACGACGACGATGACGATGACGATGACGATGACGATGACGATGATGATGATGATGACTGTATAATTTTTATTGTTAATATTATTTCAACATGCTTCCATCAACCCAATTCTCGGTTCACCTTCACCTTAGAGAGACAGAGACAGACAGTGAGACAGAGCTGATACATACAGTCGTTACTGTATGTAGCAGCTGGTTAATCGCTTATGAGTGTAGATAAAGACCGCTGTATAAATGCAAAAAACTCACAGGCGAACATTCAAAAACATAATAAAGGCAAAAGAATTGGGAGATGAAATATCACGATTACCCTTTGCAGTCACTCGTTGGGACGGTGTAGTTGTTGTAGAAGTGGACGGTGCAAGCTGTCTAATGTCTCAGTGGAGTAAGTGAAGTAGTGGTGTTACCGTGAAACTTGTAGTCTTGCATGTATTGATATTATTTTATTTTATCTATAGTATTGCTTTTCTTGGTCATATACTACGTTGTCAGTTACTGTGATCCAGCGCCGTATTTGCCACTATGGGTCATTAAGGCCCCGGCCTATCAGGGGCACTTTTCAAGGGGCGAAAAAGTAGGGTTCAAAAATCTTTAAATGTGAAAAGTAAATGATGGCAAGCCAGTGGATTGAGGAAGAAGTGTTTAATCATTGCATTATGGTGGTTTTAAAGTTTATACTAGAGCACTCACCAAGTTTGTACTAGAGCACTCACCAGACCTACCATCTGGAATGGACTTCCATAGCGCTCCGTCTCATACCTAAGAACTCTTCATCTTCATTTTACGCCTCTCTTAAAACTGTCCTTGTCAGTCGAGGGTCAGGCCGGGAGCGCCTCTGAGTAGATATCTTGAAGGAGCGCTATATCAAGTATTTTTTGATTGATTGATTGAAGTTGATCCTTTTGTTTATTTTTTATTGTTTAATAGAAACAGACTGGTAGTGCTAGTTTCTCTTCCTACTACAATGTTTGTTAAGATTTCAGGATTTCAATATGCAATTTCAATTTTGGGAGGGGCGGCATAGAAATCTTGCCCTTAGGAGTAGCAAAATCTTAAATCAGCTCCTGCTGTAAAGTGGCAATTTCTTCAATTATGAATTTAGAGAGTTCTTTCTGTTGACATAGGCTAGAATTCAGTGTCGTGCATATACATACATTTGAGTTGAACTGTTAGATCGATCAGGGTGGTCTGGCCCTTCCGGAACGAAGCCATTATCTGGGTCGAAGCAGCCAACATTCCATCCCGGAATATCGGAGGTACATATCCGATACGATGAAACGGATCTGGAATAAGGAAACTTCGAATACAGCGATTCATCACTTTGCTAAATCAGTTATCAACGTGGAAAAGCAAATAGCACAGGTAACTAATCCATGCATGTTATACTATGCATCATTCAATCAAATCAATCAAAAAAGACTTGATATAGCGCCCCTTCAAGATATTTACTCAGAGGCGCTCCCGGTCTAGCCGCGGCTGAAAAGGACAGTTTTCAGAGAGGTGTAAAATGAAGATGATGAGTTCATAGGTAGGAGACGGAACTCTAGGGAAGCCATTTCAGACGGTCAGTCCCACGATCAAGTAAGCCCGAAGCGGTACACACACACACATAAATTATAAGCATATAGTCTATGTATGTATGGGTGTGTCACCAACACATGTGGAGTCTCTGTTACCTGACTAGACCTAATTCTTAAATTGCTACTTATAAATAATTAACTTCTGGTAGCACGAAGCTATAAATTGACATTAACAACGTTCAAAGTTATAAATATTCTTCTTTCTTTTAAGACACGATAAACCAATTATTAGACTTAAACTCAATCTAATATACATTGTCAGGGCAGTCGACTACATATTGTACTCAGTTCGGATCGACTCATTGCATGTACATCTCTGGCAAACTAACTAGTTAGATATATGCTATGAAAGGCTGCCGAGTGCATGTTTATCTCAGCATACAAACTGATGCAGTATACAGCTATGTTCAGAGAAAACACATTGACAGTATTTATGAATTACTCTATGTAGGATGTGCAACAGAAGATTTCGAATTGAATTGAATACAGTAGTAGTTGCAGTTCAACGACACTGTGTGGTAACAGAGACCATTAACGTCGCCCTCCTCCTTTATCCAGGCTTGGGACTGGCACTGGCAGAGTATGAAGACCAGTGGCCGAGTTGAATTGAATACAAATTGCATTCTATTTTTAAATATGCTCAATTTTGTGCAGAATGCAACGAAAGTCCAAATTTTTAATCCTAAGCGCAGTTCAGCAACTTTTTGCATTCAATTGAACAATGGCTATTGAAACGATGCGATTTTCGTAGTTGAATATATTCAACTACGAAAATCGCATCTGTTTACACTCCGACAGTGCCAACCCCAAGCATGGATAAAGGAGGAGGGTAACGCAAATGAGCCTTGTTATCACAGTTTCGTTAACTGCAACGCCTACTAATAAGTCTATTTTCAACATCTTCGTAGTTTTCACGCAGCGTCGCCATCACACGCGCAATAAGATATATATATGTGCAATATATATATATACTATGATTATATTATTTGTCGAAAAACATATATGCAAATATATATAGTCTGCTTATTTTTCCCATTATTATGTGCTTAGTTGCAACAAATGGCCGATGATACGGAGGAAAATAGTAAAGAGAGAAACCTACAAAACCTCGGAACTATTTTGACGATTGGGAAACTGCAAGAGATTTCTCCGGAGGTCAGTCTAGTACTCTAGTTCTGTGGTTCCTAATGTTCTAACCGCCAGGGACTGACACCATCTTCATATAGCTGTTCGCAGACCAATAATGGGTAGAGAGGTACTCGCTGTAAAGTATGCGGGACTTATGGATTTTGCTGCTTAAGTTGCCAAACAAACTAAATTGATTTGAATATGACTCGGTTGGAGAACTTGGGATGAGTACCCGGCGTAGAGTAATATAAAGTAATGTAATGGGGTACTTATAAAGCGCCACTCGAATCAGAGACGCTCACGACTCAACACGAAGCTAAACAGAAAAAGGAAAGTCTTGAAGTGCTTCCGGAAAGAATAAAATTAAAAATATATGTTGCACTCCATACTGTCGTTCTGTTGACGTTGAAAGCAGGGGTAGAGAGAGAGAGAGCAGCTCCTTCCGAAGAGGAGGGAGAGGCTGTTCCGGCTGGTGGGACCCACGTAGGCGAAGCTCCTGGATTGGGCCGTGCCAGAGCGCATGCGGGGAACCACCAGAAGTCCGCGGGCAGAGGAATGAAGGGAAACGCGAAATAGAGGAGACCCTAGTGCAGAGAGCCAGAAGGTAGGCGGGACAGACCCATGGAGATAGTAACACATCAACGCAAGGATCTTGAAACGAATGTTTTGAGAGTAAAACTGGGACAGAAGGATGACCGTGTAGAGCTCGATGGCTGGAAAGTGAAATGTTCGCGAAGATAAATAAAATGGGTGGTAATAACATTTAGAGAGTTGTTCGTTAGCGATAGGATTTTGCATTGGATTCGTTCTGGAATTTCTGGAATTTTACTTCGCCGTTTAGGGCCCTACGATACCCGCTTAGGCCTACAAAGCCCTACTTCATTCAGTTACTTTTCATCACTTGGTAAATCTACCCGCTTACTTTCCAGACAATATGTTCTGTAACCCTTCTACTTGACCACGAATGACTTCCGCTAGCCGTCAATGAGAGGCTAATAATTATCTTTGCAGATAGACTGGCTGAGTCTGGTTCATAGTCTTTGGCACCGAACGAGCAACGAAACAAAAGTGTTTGTTGCAAGCGAGGAATACGTTTCCAACATCTCGACTCTTCTGCTGAACATTACGAATAGGTATGCACGCGTAATACGACATCCTAAATAGAAAACTGTGTCAGGTCAAAGTAGGGTCAGGTCAGGTGAGTAAAGTTATGGTATGTCATATGTTATGGACCGATAGGAAAGAAACGGCAAAGTCTCATTGGGATTTAAAAGGGGGGTCGCAGCATGTATCACCACATATGAGAGCTAATAATTTGTCAACAGGATATATGGTCAACCAAATCATAATCGACCATTTCTTAATGTTTGCGAGCGAATCAAACACTGAAAGAATCAGATCAAAGTGAGATAATTTTATTATAAATTATCCAGATTTATCTCTGATTCATTATGATATTATAATTTTTATTATTTTGTAGGTAGGGACCTAAAATGCAGCCACATAATCTTAATTTTCTTTCATCTTAAATAATTTTCGTTCTTCATTCTGTGTATAGCGTTGTCTTCATACTGGCCTCTGATCGTCTTCGTTTGACCCTCTGTTATTGTTCAGTGTTCTTCATGCTGGTCTTTGTAGATCTTCACACTGGACCCTTTTGATTTTTATACTGGTCTTTTGTTGCACTTGATCAGTGTTGATGTACAATGTATATGCTGACCTTCTAGTGACCTTCATAACTACTTCACTTGGCGCCTCGTCTTCAGTCTGATCCCCGTCGTTTCAAAGTCAATGAAAAACGAACAAATGTCCTTCATCAACGCACTCAGAGGTCAGTAACACAGTCCACAATTCTACTCTAATCTATTCGACGGTCATAACTTAATCAAGTAACACAGCGCAACAAAAGGGAGTATGACGCATCATAGAATACGTTCTGCGTTCAGCTGTACACGATTAGAGAAATTTTAATTTTGAATTTTTGAACCAGTATAGAGATCAGGATGACAGCAGTGCTGGTATTGGTGGTGATGATGACGACGACGATGACGACGATGACGATGATGACGATGATGACGATGATGACGATGATGACGATGATGACGATGATGATGATGGTGATGATAACGCAAAAGGCACCAACAACTTACAAGAGTGACCTACTGAATACGTTAATCTAGTTAATCTTAATCAACAAAAGCCAATTTACTTTAGCCATTTGATTTCGTCTCCCAAGGTCATGCGACACGATAGCATACGTGGTTTGCAATTTAATACCTTTCACAAAATGGCGAAAATGATATTTTCAAAGCGCAGAATTCCGAACAACCTGAGTTGTCTCTGTTTTTAAAGGTAAATCGACGAAGCATTTGAACGGACTGAGCCGCCAGAGATATTGTCAGGAGATTGTGACGGATGCATTTGCTCACGCAGTTGTCTCGTCGGTTGTCTTTCGAGAGGACAACATGCAACAAATCATCAGCAATGTTAGTCTCACTTTTTCAGATGATGGCAACGACGACGACGAAGCTGATGATGCTTCTGCCGCTGATGATGATGATTTTGATGATGATGATGATGGTGGTGGTGGTGGTGATGATGATGATGATGATGACGATGATGATGATGATGACCAGTCAATCAATCAATCAATGCATTCAATCAATCAATAGGCTTGAACTCGGCCACCGGGACACAGGGAAATTCCTGCTTAGAAAAGACAATGTAGTGTGATAGATAAATCAATCAATCAGCCAATCAACCAATCAATGCGTTCAACCAATTTATTGTGGTGTCAACGGTACGCTCTCATTCAGAACAGCAAAATATGTATCTTAATGTCTTTTCTCGTTTTTTAGCGTTCTATTTCCCGATGACATCAGTGATTATGGGTTTTTCAATGGTTATTTGCACAATTCGCTTCTACATTATACAACACAACTAGGCATTTATAGCGACAAAAGCCAAGAACAACGGATGGCGAAGACGGAGGAGAAGGACGGAAGAATTGGCTCTTCCACTACTAGTCTCTGCTATGCTATGTTATGTTACGTTAATATGTTATGTTAATATGTTATGTTAATATGTTATGTTAATATGTTATGTTAATATGTTATGTTAATATGTTATGTTAATATGTTATGTTAATATGTTGTGTTGTGTTATGTTATGTTACGTTATCCGAACAGGTGACAGACATGGTGGTCAGCATTAAGGAAGCATTGTTGGACAGCGTTCTAACGGCTGATTGGATGGACAACGAAACATCGACGGAAGCACAGGAGAAGGTCAGACGCAGCCTTAATTTATGTAGCGCATTTACTTGCGTGCGGTTTCCGAAGTTCTCTCACTTATGTCTTTAACTCATGTTTGTAAATACATATTGCATATAGATAACAGGTCTTGCAAGTATATATAATACTTTCTGTGTAAATATAAATATAATATGTAATATATATATATATACTTTAACTCTGGACTATCCAGCTTAATATATATATATTATATATATAAGGATATATCAGGCGATGTACAAAGCGCTTATGAGATAGGAATGCGTCGTATTAATGATGTATAGCATAGGCGTTGCTCCCGATTAAGCACAGAGTGACCTGTCTTCAAGAATTTAGGCTGGGACCCAACATTCATCTAAATCTATAATTAGATTTGTTAATTTTAGCCTACATATATATATATATATAGTATACTCCTAGGGAAGAGGAAGAGAGTAAAAACAAATCGAAATTCGATTTCTTTCAGTTGGTTTTGAGTCCGTAATTCCTGTAATACACATTCTCCAAACTTGCCGCCTTTCAACGAATGAGATAAGAAGAAAAAGACGTCTTCCTCGCCATGCTCGCAACGCATCGACAGTCCCCACTATTAAAAAATTATCCAAAAGGACTACCCCGGGTCTATCATAGGCAAACTAGTGTACAGGCTTCTGGCAGTCAATGAATGCAGGCCTAATCAATGCTGTGTTATTAAAATAATGAAATCAATGATTTGTTATTAAATTAACGTAATCAATGTTATTTTGTAATAGTTAGTGTATTCAATATAATGTTATTCAATTAATATAATTAATGTAATGATATTCAGTTATTGCATTCAATGCTGTTGTTCAATCAATGTTATCAATGTTGATACTCAACTAATGAAGTCCTTGAAATGCTATTCAAATAATGTATTCAGTGTAACTTGTTGCTTGTCATTTTCTTATGTTGCTTGGTTACCAAGTAAAATTGAAAAAAAGTATTGCTGAAGCGTTCTAAAGGATTTATTTATTTATATCACCTTACCAATGGAAGCCAGTGTAATAATGCTATGCAATTGACGCAGTCAATGTAATTTTATTCAATTTATGTCAGTTTACTTAATCATTGTAATCATATGTGAGTAATCTGATTTATTCAGATCAATGATGCAGTGTTACTTCATGTAAGTCAAACCACTTCCCTAGTGATTAACTATCGTCATTTGTAATGTGACAACATAACGTTCTTTTAAGCAATTTTCTGTAAGCTATTGTTTGATGTGAACTATTGAACTATTGAGCTATTGTTTTAATGTGACAACATAACGTTCTTTTAAGCAATTTTCTGTAAGCTATTGTTTGACCTTGCCTTGTCCTATTTTTATTCAGTTTAAATTGTATTACTGTAACGTTCGTCTTCAGCTAAATGATATGAAGATCGCTATTGCATTTCCGGAATTCGTCCTCAATGAAACGGAAGTCGATCGATACTATGGCTCTGTAAGTACTTATCAAGTGCATATAATTGATTGGTACCAACTTCAGCCACATTGGATATCTGAGTACTAGTTCGATAAGAAGCCTCTTTATAGTTTTCTTCCTTGGCTGTTTCCGTGTCCTGAATTTCTTTCTTTTCGCTGTACAGGACTTTCACTAGAATTTGGCGTTCAAAACGATTACGGTTTTATAGTAACCGACAATTAATGCGTTATTACTGATCCTGCTTGATTAGATTTTAGATCCTCTGTTGCTTACCGTTAGCTACGAAACATGAAAGCGATTACTGAATACTGTGCAGACTCGCAATTCGTCATCCCTTTGTTGCATATTTCACAATTAAGATGCAATTAATAAGATCAAATAAGCTTGTGAGGCCGTCTAATGAGCTAAGTGAGATGAAATCTTGGAGATATCTCCTTCGTTTCTGAGTTCATCTCTTGAGTTCATCTCAACTGATCTGGACTCTGTAGTAATCGACATAGTAAACAAAACATTTCTCTGCAATTCAAACCGTATTAAACAGGATGAGTTATTTAGTTCCATCCGATGCATCATTCGTTCAGGTGCATTGTTTAGGCCAAGACTTGTTGTATAATTGTTCAGTACGTCATCAACGCAACGCAATCCTGCTTTGAGAACATCCTGAACGGACTGAGACACAGAACGGAAATTATGAAACTCCGATTGGATTATCCTGGCGACATCTATGACGAAGAGTAAGTAGTTCTGATTGGCTATCAAAGCAGCAATCGTAGATTGAAATTTTTGTTGTAGGGGTAATATATGGTGCATTACATTACATTTCAATCTTCCACCCAGGGCCTCCGAAAAGAAGAGGACGTCTTTCCAACCTCTCCTTAATGGAATTGCCTCTAAGCTTGAGAGTGATGACTAATTACGTGAAGTCAAGGTAATGCATAAGGATAACCACAATCAACCTGTTATTGTGACTTGCTGCATAATATTATATAATATGGTAAATTAGTAATGCATATATATATATATAGTTTGCTACTCATTTTCCTCTAGTTGTACATTTATTTATGTCCATGGCAGTAGTGGGACGCTGCATGGAAGCAAAATACACAATTGCGTACCAAAAGAAAGATGAAAAATCAAAAAAATATTTCAACAACAATTTTTAACGATATGGAAGAAATTAAAATATTTAACCAAATAATTTACAAATTGAATTAAATTTTCAACTTTGTCAGAACATACGTACTTAGTACTTACGGTGTAGGCCTATTAATGTTTTCGAGACTCAGAATAGTTAATATACATTAAAGGCTTTCCATAGCAGACGACAATTGAGCATTTCCTGCTTTCATTTTGCTTTTAAATTACAGCTTAAAATTGCGTACCAAATTTTCAAGGTCAGCGCCGCCACTACATGACAGAATAAATACGTAGGGACTATATTATTGTTATCTTCATAGTCACCACTAACAACAACATCGTCAATATCATCACCATTAAAAATTGACATGTCGTTGCAATTAATGCGATTCGCTTTCTGCCTGACAGATGGGAGGAGGCCAGTCCTCTTCAACCGAAAGTCTTCTACTTACCAGATGGCAACACTTTAGGTATGCGTAAGAACATCTCACCAGACAATTCTATCACATACTACGACATCTCTCTGTAACAAGGTCACCTCGAACGGGCTTCATGTCACATTGGCGATTGCAGTCCCCTATAGATTTTCGGGTTCTATAACATAGACAAGGACGTATCCAATAAAGAATTTCGAAGGTTTCCATTTTGGGGGCTTTCATGTTGGGGTTTCCATTTTGGCGGTTTCCATTTTGGGGGTTTCCATTAGACACACATGTAGCCACGGAGTAAGCGGTCAATTTTAAAAGTTTTTGGATAACTCCCACCGTCCTCATCTGCCGAGGCTAAGAAAATGAACTTGCTGTCACTTAATACCCACAGCTACCTAATATGTCTTCATCTTCTAAGCTGCATTACAAATACAGCTCGGTCACATAAACGCACTACATGACTAAAGTACATTCAATACGGAAACGGTTAAGCAAGCTTGAATTTCGAGATGGAAGAAAGATTGATTGCAATAATGAATACCAATATACCCATCTGGTACAATAAGGTTCACGGAGGCGTGTAATAAATAAGCGATTACCCTACGTTACCGATTTATTTACCGGACGGTGTTGTTCTTTTGCAGGTGTTACCGCCAGTCTGTTGCAAAAACCGTTCTACGATCAAAATCGTTACTTGTGAGTAGTAGGCCTATCTTTATTGGAAAATTATTCAGAGAAAAAAATTTAGGTTGTGAGTAAACTGACGGGGGCCCGGTTTCCGGATTAATAATCCGGGGCTGGAATGGATAATTAAATTCTGCAATCGAATTATTCTGCCTCAAATCTTCAATACTTATCCTGTTCTCAGCTGAGACCTACTTTAATGATTCGTTATCGAGTATTGTGTGAGTACTTCGCAATAGATGATATATAAATGATTCCTTCAAAGACTTTGATGACCAAGAACATATTCGACAGTACTCTACTTCTTTGACTCGTTCCACCTCCCTTCTCTACCTTCCATCTATGATTCCATCCCTTTGTACATCTTCTTTCGTCTTTCTTTCCTGTCATCCGACCATCCATCTCTATGTATCCTTACGGCCATCTGTTCCTCATTGTATTCAATGGTCCATCTCTCCGTATTTCCCTCTTTCCTGGAACTAATATCGAATATTCGTCCCAGGTCTTTCCATCGGTCCACCGGAATCTCCCTCTGTTCTTGCGTTCGTCCGTCCGTCCCTTTGCCCGTACTTTTCTATAGCCGTATATCATGAATATGCGTGTATCTGCATCTATTTATATTCGTTATAGCTACGTCAACTACGGTTCACTTGGGACGATGATTGCGCACGAGATGACGTCCGTTCTACTTGATCTGGGTAACCTATCTTCTATTTCGTCATTATTCGGGTGACCTACGATGGTGGTCACCAAAGGCATCTTCATCCACTCATTCTGAAAGCACAGTTTACACACAGCAATTACTAAACAACTAGGAGCATCAGTGCCATTTAATAGATTGTCAAATTTAATCCACCGATCAACTCTCCTAGAAACCCTTGACACAACTTTATTATTTAGGAGGGCTCTCTTCCAATTTTGGTCAAGGCATTAGATGCCCTGTCCCTCGCTTCTATCTTTGGTCAATATAAATAAAAAAATTACTTTACAAAAACTGTACACAAAACTTTATTTTAAATGTCTGCTTACATTACACTATTATTATTATTATCATTCAATTTTTAACGCGCACAAGGTCACACCTAATGTGAATCTGAGGCGCGTGTGAAAAGCTCTTTTGACCTCTAGAGGTATTAATAAGGCTACATAAATTCTGGGCACTTATCTTACGCCCCGTCAATATAAACGTATACTCAAGGAGCTCCCAGCCCAGCCGTGGCAAAATAAATAAGAGTTTTGGATTAGTAACGCGTATGAGTGTGTGCGCGTGTGTTTGTCAGAGAATCGACGTCTAATTCCCATATGGTGGAGCGAGGAAAGTTCATTCAACTTCATAAACCGCACACAATGCCTCAAAGACAACTACAGTCAGCGACACGCCGATTTCCAGGTATACAAGACTACGTGTGTATAACTGTGTATCTGGTTTTTATTATTCAAGTAGCAGCAGGATCATATCCCTTTTGGGCCTACCTTTTCTCAACGTCTTCTGCATAATACATCGACGTTTATTTGATGTGTGCCTATGTAAACATTGTAGCAATAGAAAGTTGTCGTTTGTTTGTTTGTTTGATGTACTTAAATAATTATGTATGATGTATGTGTGCATGTATGTTTAAATGTACGTTTTGTTTATGTATGTATACATGTATAAGTAAGTAAGTAGAGAGAAAATTTAACAAGTACGAACAAGAACATCTATGTACAATAATGCATAATCTATCGAAAGCATAGAAATTTATAAAATGCCGGATATCAACTGAATCCCGGTATATATGTAGCGATATGTGTATATATGCATGTCTGTATATGGTTTATGTATGTTGGTAGCATGTGTGTATGTATACTATAATGGTATAAGGTATTTTAAGCATATGTATGTATGTAGGGCCTACGCATGAATTTATGTACGTACCTAGGAATGTAAGCGGGTATATACATACATGTATACAATTGTACATATACATATATGTGTGTATATATATAAATATTGTTGTATAATGGCCAGTTACATCATGTTTTCTGCTGATACACTGAAGTGTTTGTCATCTGATGACATAATTGCAACGTACACAGTGTAACTGTTGTCTCGTGCTGTAAGTACTTCTCTGATGGCAAACATTATCATCTGTTGTGTAGGCGAAGGACGTCTGGAGATCAGAAGTAAAACAGTAGTATCAGTTAGCTATGAAGATTAGATCGACCTCTTAGGTGGGTCGGGTATCCTATGAGTTCATCCTTTGGACGAAGTTGAGTTACCACTTTGAACAGGCACTTAGGAATTCCGTTTGAAAGCATTGCACCGCGACGCGGGTGAACCGTCTAAGTTGGTTTTAAGTTCATTTACAGCAATTAGATCCAGAATCAGTTTGGAGCTGCGTAGAAAGACGCTAGCATATATGGAGTGAACGTGATGGTCACTGTTCAGTGAATTACTAGGTCCCAATGAATAATGTGCCGACTACTTCGGATTTCGAAGTCACATTCATTCAGTGTATATATAATTCTTCGTAATGTTCGCTGTTTATTTCTATTTACAATTAATAAGAAAATGAAATTGACGCACCCCTTGCAACATAAACACTCAAAGTAGGACTCTTATGTACTTTTCGAAAGTGTTGCACTTGCTAACCTAAGTTAGTTTAGAATAAACTATCAATCTTGCAGATAATTACACTGAAATCGTTGGAATTCAACGATGGCTAGCTCACGCACATTCGTACAACTCATTCAGTGCCGTACCATCTAGAACTGATATATTAGACACAGTGTATGTTAGAATTTCTGATAGTTAGAGTCAAACACAACATTGAAGAATCAGTTTTTGTTTTGTAGGGTATTGGCAGGTTGACATTCGCCGAACATTTCTCAGACATCAGTGCATTAGTTCATTCCTACCAGGTAACAGTCACTCCAACCAGGTAACAGTCATTCCAACTAGGTAACAGTCATTCCTACCAGGTAACAGTCATTCCAACTAGGTAACAGTCAATCCTTCCACGTAACATATTAAAACATTCCTCGTCAATATAGTCCTTATCATCATCATAAACTATTTCAATATCGTCATCACAAACATCGTCGTCATCGTCTTCATCATTGTGTGACTAGCATCTTCAGATCTAGAGGAAAGACCAAACGTTCTTATCTAGACGTTTATATCTTATCTTACATGTCTTCACTTCATCGAACACTTACATCGGTGCCATTGTTTCAATTAGAATTCCTCATCACACCTTGTTTCTTTATCTAATCTAACAATATCTCATGTGTACTTGTGAAACTGTTACAGGCGTATAAACGATGGGAGGAACTGAACGGAGAGGAGTCATTGCTACCTGGTCTCAACCTCACTAATGATCAAGTCTTCTTTGTAGCATTTGCTCAGGTGACTCTGCACTCTATAGCTCTCTGACTTCGTGTCCGATTGCCCACTCTGCCTGCCTTGCCCTGGCCTATCTTACAATGCCCTATATTTTACTCATCCTACTTTATAGTGCCCTGCCTTATCTTCTCCAGCAATAACTTTTGATTTGTCTTAAACAGATTTCACCACGCCTTGCATCAAATTAACCCATACCTCATTGACGACAGAAAAGATTATCTTCAGCACGATTAAATTCAAAGCTCAGCAAAACTGTTGTTATGATTATGAATAGACACATCAAGGGATCTACTTAACAATTGCAACAACTGTGGCCTGGTGGCCGATTGGTTAGAGCGGTCGGCCCGTAAAGCTCAGTGTGCGCTGAGTGAGCGGGTTCAACCCTCGTCTGAGGCGTCAGTCATTGTGTAGGGACCTTGAACAAGTCCATAGCGCACAATTGCTCTGCAGTACAACTGCAATTGTGTCGTCGAGGCGTGTGTTCACTTCTGAACTAAACTGTAAGAATGTCGATATCAAATAACAGTTCCATTGTATTGTATTGTAATAAAAAGGTTTTTTCATACGATGGCGCCTTCCTATTTTACATTACCGGAGTTTTTCTTATATTTTACCTCGGTCTTGCCTTATTCTGACCTGCCGTTTGCTATCTTGTATTAACGTGCTTAGCCTTACCGTACCTTAACGCCATCCCTGATCTATGCCTTAATCCCTGCTCTTAGTTAATGTCATACAAACTATGGAGGCTGGGCTCGTCACCAAAGAAACACTGTTGCTCTCTTTGGTATAATCGTTTCCTAACTATTCTTCTATGTGTCTCGTGATAGATACGTGTAATTACACTTGATAAAATGCTTTGAATTGAATTGAATATTGAATTGAATTTCGTGTAGAATCTGTGCAAGGCCAGACGAAATCGGATGGACAAAAGAAAACGATATGTGATGACAGACGGTTCACCGGCCGAGGAATTTCGGTAAGACAAGTCCTTTCGAGAGAATTAGAAACCGGCGTTCTGTCAATATCCAATTGTGCTGCATATATGCAGCTTTCAGTCTCATTTCATCTGCGAATCGGATACTGATTGTCTTTTTGAGAATAAGTTATTGGCTATGTTGGTTAATAGATAGATTTATCACTGGGTAGTGCCAATTGTTTGTAATATTCAAAGTGTATGGATTTATATGGAATGTACTTGATTTACCTCATCAATATTCTATTAAAGGTGTGGATATTTTTGTGTATGTATGTTTATATGATTTGTATGTACTTATCAAGAGTTTGAATTCACTGTTCAGAAGCATATACCTATCTATAATTGCATATTTCTAACCCGTGTATCACGTGTTCGTCAAATGATTATTTCCTGATGTATTTGTACTGTTCATGTTTATTCTTAAGGGTTCGAGAAAGTTTGTCCTTGTCGAAGGACTTTCGCGAAGCATTCAAATGTGAAGTTTCGACTGCATGTAATGCGACTATGGCGCCACAATGCGATCAAATTCCATGGTGAAATCTTTCCATTTTCTACTCGTCCCTATCCATGACTGTTTACTAATACTATCACAAACCGATTGCCTTGAGTATATACAAACCGCGTCTCTCTCTATCTTCCAGCGTCCTATTGCTGCTTATTAAGAGATCATGCAGTACGACTAAATATGCAACACTCATATTAAACAACGTAGTCAATGCGTTAGAATGTATAACTTGAGATATAACATTCAGTTAAACTGAATAATTGGGAAGTTATTCTGATTTGTGCTTATTCTAATTCTCGTCTCGTGACTTCTCGTTCTACTAGTCGTTAAACTCTATATATTAATATATATATACGCATATTGGTTGTATACAAGCATACAAATAGTACATACAAGAATACTTGCATGCATACATAAAAGAATAGGCGTGTAACCGTGTATGCTAAAACAGCCTATTAACATTCAGTTGAAGGCCTTATCAATTAGTAGTAAATCTTTGATCGCCGTCTTTTCTGGATGTATGTTCAAAACCGTTAGTCAGAGGAACGCCGAGAATAGATGACATAATAATGATGGTCATTCATTAAATAATCAGCTGAAGCCAATTCTGATGGAAGGCGAAGCTTCTTTGTGATAAAAATCTTAGCTTAAAGAATCTTCTTTGCACCAATTTGACGTTTAAAATAAATAATTATGTCACACAAAGATTGTCAGATGATTCTTTTGTGGTCAGTATCAATGAGTGACTATGAGTTCTCCTAAGAATAGAAGTAGGAGTCATATCGTAATCTCTATAATCATAGGAATATAAATACATGTAAGACAAACGTATTAGGCTATTTTAGAATAATGTAATGAGTAGGAATAGAAGTTGAAGTTATAGGAATGGATTGTGAGTTACACTAGTAGTGGTAAGAGTAGGAATACCATAAATAGCGTTATATGGTTTCACTGGACGATACCATCACTAGTAATGACAGGCTACAATTCTACAGACCATTATTACTAGGTCTACTATTTCGTTGTTGACAAACTACAGTTCATCGATCAACTTGAAGTCGTACATTGGACAGCTACGATAGATAAAAAAGAGACATATTCACAGATAACACGAAAGTGCTTCAGCCTATTGCGTCCGATAAGAAAAAAAAACGGGAATGGTCCTTGCACTTAGAGAAATATCATGGCGCACTTGAAGGTCTAGCCCATCCACTCCAAATTCGATCGGTGCTCAATTGATAAAACATAAAGTTACGAGACCAACAGAGCGTGCACTCTTATAATTATTTTGCCAAGGTATGTATAGACTGAATTCACAGACAAACCAACTTTAATGTATAGGTAAAATCAGCTTAATAGCCACGCTCTGATCCATTATAATTTTGCATTGGCCGACATTTTTGAACGGCTAAATAAACTGAATTCATCCATGCAAGGGAAGCAGACAGACTTAATCACCCTCAGTGATCTATTAAAAAACTTGATCTCTGGAAAAGAAAGATCTTAGAGAGAAATTTTGAGATTTTTAGCAATTTCATGAATTCACCGAGAAACAAGAAAATGCTCAGATCATTAAGCCAAAATTTAATTTTTAATTTTTAATTTCATATTCAATCATTGCTGGATCAATTTAACTTCAACTTTGCCGACCTGAATGTTGAAAAGTTGTGTGGATTTCCAGTTCGTTTCTTACAAACAAACGTTGATTCATTAAACTTACCAGCATTGGAATCAGACCAACTCATTGAACTGACCAGTGATACTACATTGGAGATGGTCCATCCAAGATTGAGCTTGATGAAATTTAGGATACAAGCTTAACATGCATTTCCAGAACTATCTGAGAAAGCTTTCAAGACCATTTTACTGTTTGCAATAACATATCTTTGTGAATGTGGATTTTATGCGCTGGTAAAACAAAATATCGTTGAAATCGAAGATGAACTCCGGTTGAATCTTTTAAGCATCAGACCTACACCTCGCTTGGATAAATTGTGCTCAAATATGTAAGCTCAAAGCTTACATTAAATTCAGTAATATTTTTAAAAAATATTATTGTTTCTAATAAAATAAGAGACCAGAAAAATAATTCTAGTTACCAATACATGTCATAGAAAAACTCCAATTTTCATTCGTTCTTGTAAAATTAAAAAAGCTTTACCTATAGTATCCTATATGCTTTGTATCCTATATAAATTTAACACGACCATTATAACAGTATGTAACTATTGTTTTATTTTGAAGTTTAAACATTTTTTAAATTAATAGTAAATAAGCAAAATACTCATACTGATTGTTATAAATCTAGTATACTAAAATTACAGTTATATGGTTTCCGAAGTATAGTTTTATTTATTACATTTACTTATAGAATGTATTAAAAATAATAGCCATAGTGACCCAGTGGCACAATTTCATTGATGGTCCGCGTACTAGACACAAATTTATAAGTGCATGGTCATTGTCACTCCTTGAGACTCCAAAGGTTGAGAACCGCTGACTTAAAGTATGTTAGATAAAGACTAGAGAGTTTCTCTTCGACTGTTGCATTTACGCTTCAGATGACATAGAGAAGAACAAATAATTATTATATGAACCGGATGTGAATGTTGTTGTGCGTAGCTTATGTACTAATTCTTCCGCTCGTGTAGTTACAGTTTAACGACATTGTGTTATAATAAAGATAATTTGCGTCACCCTCCTCCTTTATTCAGGCTTGGGACTGGCAGAGTGCAAACAGTGGAGGAATTAGTCGTTTAGGACTTTAACTAGTCACATTTGAGTAGATAGACACAAGAATACATAGGCCTACACGTAAACAGACTCCGAGAGGCACTTAAGTATGACGCCCTTGATCCCGCGACATCAACGATCAACACAAACAATTAATTAAGGCCGCTACTCGCCATAGCTAGCCAATGAATGGATGACCCAGATAGGTGTTTGACATGACCTAAATTTATGACTAGAAGTTGACCTATCGATCTGGTTTTGATGAGCCAAACAACTACGTTTGTAACTTATCGGTTGTCGACTCCCTGAGCGTCTTACTAAGATTGAGCGGATTCGAGCGCTGCATGCAACGCGCTTCACCGATAGAATGGTCTGTGCACGTGGACAACAAAGCCTTTGATCTCACCTATCAGCAGCTGTCCATGCGGTGGGCGGGAGTGCTGTTCCACTAAACTTCGAAACGGGTTTATTTCAGTCGCCTGGTACTACATGCAACAGTATATGCAAACTTACACATTAAAGGTCTCACATGACTACTGCGAAGCCCCTTCTCTTTAATACTGATTCTCTTTAGTTGGCCAAATGGTTTAATCTAGGAGAAACTACTTACCGTGTCAAAGCAAGTGCCTCTTGTCGTGTCGACTAACTGAAGACCCAACAGCTCAAAGCACCTACTTTACCATTCTATCGATAGAAGAATAAACCAAACTTAATGAATGAGTCTACAGAATAGAATAGAATATATTTGCGGATACGAATTACAAACGTCACACGGATTATGGTTAAACTGCTTCTGCACCGAAGCGATAGGATAACCGTCAGCACCTAACGATGGGTAGCGTCGTAGATGACAAGACGGAAAAGTGGCTGCTGCGTGACGATGACAGGCAGCACAAGGAGCCTGTTGAGGGACGGGAAAGCGTCGTCAGGCGCGAAAGTGTTTCCGCCTCGACGGCCAATCTCAGCTGGAGCGGGGGCCAGGCCCACGCTGGACAGGTCTTCGGGTCCGGTGAACAGCAAACAGTCATCGACGAAACCGTCATCACTTCGCCTAAGGTACTGCATTGTATCATATAATTATGCATTATTCAGATGGTCACATGACTGCTGGCTATTAATAATTTGAAAGACTCTGACAACCATGATGCTCACATCATTACGATATCTTGAATTATCTTCGTTTATTTTCAAACCGACACACCGGAGTATGATTTGCAGTGAAAACGGACGATGACAAAATTAATTGTTGCATGAGTCGAATTTGGCAGTCGGTGGCCATGCAAGGCGTTCATCAGGGGCGTCAATACCCCCTGAGTGACGGAGGCAAACCCCCGATCCCTAGGGTTATGGAAGGCAAACTATTCCTCCTAAGACTAAAAAAATGTACCTCTTCGTGAAATTGAAGGCATTTGCCTCCGGACTTTCCCTATTTAGACGCCTCTGGCGTTCATTATGTTGAGCATATAATTCAACCAACGTCGCCTCCTATTGAAAGGAAGACTAGTCAACCTTACGGAGATATTTGGGGATCGAATTAGGTTCATCTGCTCTGTTACCCAGTGTATCACCCATAGATATGACGACGACGATGGTGGTGACAATGATAATCACGACTACGACGACGATGACAACGATGATGATGATCACTGTGATTATGGCGATGATCTCCGATTGCCCTTGGCTGTGTATCTGAAGCTGTTTATTTCCGTTCCTCGCTCATCCCTATGTCGACCCACTTTATCAAACTAACTTCTCTATCAACTTGTTTGAGCAGATCCTGTTTCTGTCTATTCGTGCCCTCTTTTCTCACCACCCTTTGCCCTTGTTGTAGCCACATTCTCCTAATTCATGCCTCCATCCGTCTCTCCTACACATATTTCCCTGGATCCGATTATCTCTTGTTGAATAAATACATTTGAGACCTATAACCAAACGTAGTCAACCTTCCCCTCTTCAGCCAAACTAGAATTCGAAAACCTGAGCAATTTATTAGTTCATTCCTCCCTCGCGTTCTGTCTCCCTTTTTACTTCTGCCCTTCCGTTCTACCCTCTCTGATCTCGATCTCTCCCTTCGCTTGTCTATATCACTGATATCAGAAATCAAAGTTCGTAAGGACAACAACATATCCAAAGTCTACATACAGTCTGGGCTTAAAACGTAATTGAATTAACTTTTAAACCTGCTTTGCGTTCAAGTAGGACCAGCAAATACCGCAGTCATTATAGTTGCTCACGAACCCTGGCGTAAGTCTGACTGCGAGTGGCTCAAGGTCTCCTTCCTCTTCAACTGATGTTTACCTGTAAACAGACTATGTAATTTGAAACTGATATTATTGTCCAGGGTTAACTTTGGAGCAAATATCCACTGATTGAAAAATATTTTAGCCAGGATCCGATCTTATCGTTCAGAAAAGGTGACTGTGCTGTATTCCAGTTGCCAGCCAGTCTCTGCGTTCTGCGTATCATGGGGATCTGGTGGTTCCGCGCTCTCGTACCACCATGCGGGCTGGCCGCGCCTTTTCGTGTGTTAGACCGTTACGTTGGAACTCCTTGCCGTTACCAATTCAGAGTCTCCCAATGTGTGTAGCATAGGAGACATTTTAGCCTATACTGATCAACGGACTCTTTCGTGTAATAGGTTTCGTAACGTATATTGAAACTGTCATTTTTAGATGAGACCAAGTGAACGTATGCAACCTCACTTTCTTAGCCTCGGCATTCAATGGTCCTTTAGTCTTATTATAGTTTCTGTGACGCTCAGACCACGACTGAAGAGGAGAGAGACGAATCTTAGGAAGATCAATGAGAAGGGAATTGCAGCAGTCAATTCGAGAACATATAAATATATATAAAAAAAAGCATTGTGTAAGGTAGTGAAGGCGGACTAGGGGCCGGACGACGAATGACCCGAAACACCTTAAATTAGAATAGGTGTGAGATTTATATATGTGCTCGATAAAGGGATATTGATGATCAATCAACAACATTCAAATCCCGGACACTTGACGAGAAAGAGAGGAGTCGGAACTTATCAGAGACGAGAACGGAATCAAGCTTCCAGTTCTGCTGAGGGCACCAAGTGTAATAACTTTATTTCATACGCGAAGCCAGGTAAATTTGGATTTAGTAGCATCAAGCGAACGGCGATTAGATTACATCCTTATAGTATACGAGACGATTATTGACAGATTGAATACTACAGAATAAATGCAACTCGGATGATGGCCCGTAATTGTAATTGTAATTGAAAACTTATATAGCGCCACTCGTTATTAGAGGCGCCCAATTATGGGGGACCACGCACAAATACCCATACATCGTTGTAATGCTCTTGAATTCTACGCGTAGTGAATATATGTAATTTAACATTTGGTTGTCATTTAAAGAGTCTTAATTAAGAAAGCGCCACATTCAATCGCGTCAATAGGACCATACATGTACATCTGAAGTGGGTCTATAGATTACTTGAGTTGAGTTGAAGAAGCCGTACTAATGTCGATGCTAGAATAAATATAGAAATCTCATGTAATATGCGCACAGGCCTGGAACCAATTGATAAGTAATAATACGACAACGAACAAGCAAATAGATTTAATCGAGGCCTTAGTCTGGCCATGATCCCGAACTGACCCCTATAACTCTTTACGAGACATACGATAGGAGTTAGTACTAATACTCTATAATAAATCATATACTTACTGAAATAATAGACATAATGCATACACAGAATCATTCGTATGCATAGGCCCTACAGTAGGTCAACGACACATAAGCACACAAACACACACACACGCACACGCACATACACACACGTAGCAATACATGACGTAACATAAAACCATGTGCAATATGGTGCTTTAGTCATTTATTGTATAGCATAATATGGTGCTTTAGTCATTTATTGTATAAACCCTAGCATGGAATGGTGCTTCAGTCATTTATTACATAGCATAATATGGTGCTTTTGTCATTTATTGCAGAGCATAACATAGTGCGTTAGCCATTTATTGTATGGCATAATATGGTTATTTAGTCATTTATTGTATCGCATAATATGGTACTTTAGTCATTTATTGTAGAGCATAGTGTGGTGCTTTAGTCATTTATTGTATGGCATAATACGGTGTTTTAGTCATTAATTGTGCAACGTATTATGGTCCCTTAGTCATTTATTGTGCAACATAGTATAGTCCTTCAGTCATTTAAAAGCATTTAATCTTTGTCGTTCTGATAGCCAATCATATAAATATCTGGAGCATATAATGTATAAGTGGAACATAATGTATGCTATATATGCGACTTGTAAATACATACACATATATATACATATATATATATATATATAGATATATATTATGAGTATGTTTAACCTTTTAACGACCAGCGTTATTGATTATGCCCTACATGTTAGTACACTCTGGTAGTTAAAGGATTAATGTGATATCTACAGTGTATGTGTAACTGTATGCGCGTGGATGCTTATAGACATCTATGCTGGTAGATAATTCGAAGATAATTCAGACGTGTTTAGGCGAGATGAAAAACGGTTGATCTTGAGATCCCAGGCTGTGGGCGATTCAGACGGCGCTGCAAAGGTTTTTCTGTGCTCTAAAATAATGTATATAGAGAGATTATAGATACAGATGTCACATAATGTGATACAAATATAGATATGTATCTATTATGATATATAGCGATATATATTGATAATTATTTACAGTCCATTGTCACCATTGTCACAGATTCATGCCAGTTTGAATAGATGTCACTCAACTAGTCCTCTAGAGCCCCCGTATGTATGTCCAGTTTGAATTTAGGGCCACAGCCGTAACAGGATTAAGATTACTCGCAGCATTCGACATTCGATTTGAACTGCAGTGTCACCAAGACCTATAGAGAAAGATTTCAAATTCCGGCAAGACCCTCGGGAAGCAATTCAATTATAACGCATTGCTCTTCTTGCGGTAGAGAAGTCTCTGGCTTAGTATGCAAAGAAAGCAGTCATTTATGAGATACGCCAGAGTCCATAAGATGACTGACTGAAGGAAGGCCTAAGCCTTTGTGGGCTTTTCATATTCTTTCATATACGTGCAATGTCGTGCATTCAGTTAGCGAGATGCATCCGTTGACGCATCAAGTGAGTAACTGCTTCTTATTCACCAGATGGCGACTGAGTGATCTTAGCAAAGAACCAATAAGTTGTATTGTACTGTATTTATATATTTCTATAGCGCCTCTCCAAGTGCGACCTAATCAGAGGCGCTCTCAGTGCGAAAAACCCCGTGGGAAAAGAAATGTTTTAAGAATGCGGACAGAAACAGAAGCACTCCTAATTATAATCAGAGAGAAGAGAGAGAGAGAGAGAGAGAGAGAGAGAGAGAGAGAGAGAGAGAGAGAGAGAGAGAGAGAGAAAGTAACAGACAGACAGGCAGAGACGGACAGACAGAGAGAGAGACAGAGAGACAGAGAGACAGAGAGAAACAGACAGAGAGACAGACATAGAGACGGAGAGGCAGAGACAGAGAGACAGAGGCAGACAAAGAGACAGAGAGAGAGACAGAGAGAGAGTCAGAGAAGGAATATCATTTCAAAGCAAATAACCAACAGAGGCATACATTGAAGTGAATTTAGTCTGATTTAGACTCAAACGGATTCGATCCAAACCCAACGCATATTCGATCTAATCCAGCGGAATCTACTCGGAATTCCGATCTTAACTAAAGGGATCTGATGTGATGCATCTGATGGAAATTAATTTATTCACGGAACACTGCCTAGTAACCATTCGTTGTTTTCTATGTTATGTTAGTAGCACCGACGTATAGCTTACTTAGTCTAAGCTAGACCGGGACAGTCCAGTTAGTAGATCATCCCAAGGAGGAATACCGTAAACCTACAGAATGGAGACGGGTATCACCTGGACTTTGATAGGCCAATAGGACTAATATAATAACTGCAATAATTAATTAATTAGAACTGACAAGCAAGCAGTAAGATTACATAATGCATTAGCAAATATTAGAGCCAATTAAACAGGAATCGAATTTAACTGTGTGGCAGCTTGCAAGGCCTCATCTTTCCAACTGCCAATTTAACTGTCGCCCATTAATGGCGTGCAACGCAGAGTCAACGTCTGGTGCTACAGCGGGCATCCAATCCGTTTCCTTCTAATATTTGAGCCACCCTGTCACTAATCAACTCTAAGGGTGGCTGCAGTGTATACGTGACCAGTGACGTAATCAGTGCGTGTTGAGTGCAGCAGACGATGTTGGGCGAAGGAATGACTCTACACGTGAACAATGACTCTCTTGTCAGATGTCGGTCAACCAATGATACGTCGCCATTCGATCAATGCACTCAATTAACACACGCCCACAGCGTCTCGCTTCTATAAATAGAATGACGAAAACAAATCTCTACATATAAATAATCATATGCATGCCTGTATAATGTGGCGCCGCCAGACGCCAAGAAAGCAGACCCAAAGTGGCGATCGTAATTAATATGCAGACATTAAACATTGTCGGTGATTTTGGTCAATGAGCATTCATGTGTTGATGAAACATCATTACATGCGCACATCACACTACATAAATGAAAACTCTTTCAACCTTCAACATTTGCACTGATTGCCAAATCCGACAACGCAGTATCATGCGATCATAAATTATATGTGAAGCTTCATCATGCTATTTGAATGATCTGGTAACCAATAATCACCGTCTCACTGTCTGTGCTGATCACTTGGAAATGCTAACATAAATGCGACGGTGACCACTTCTGTCAAATTTATGTAGCACAACCTTAGTGTCAACAGATTTGTCATGATGAATGTCCAGCACTTCCAAAACGTTAAGACGTTAAGCTTCATTGCACACCACAATGATCTCGTTCGTTGCTTATGGCCGCACGCCGTAGGTGCACATTGCGCAAATAGCCATAGGCATCATCCTTTTGTAAGGTGCAATGTTTTAGGTTATCCGCACGAGTACTGACGAGGGTGCCAAAGGCAACCGATCGCGCAACTCTCGGCCTCTGCTCCAGCAATTATAATCAATCGAACGATCAGAGTTATTAAATTGTATGGGTAACCTATAAAAGGCGTTAACATTGACAGAGGTGAAAATCTCTATGGAGGTGAAAACCTCTAGAGAGGTGAAATCTCTAGAGAGGTGAGATCCCCAGAGGTGAAAACCCTACTGTACTTATAGGCATATCTATATTTTTATAATTATATCTGTTCATATCATCATATTCGTGCGTGGTATATTGAGAATTTGATCGATAGTAGGTTGCATCTAGAGTTTAAAAACATCTGATGGTATATCGACCTAACCTTGCATACAGATAAACCTAAGACACATTAACTCAAGTAAGCCTAAATAAAAAAATTAACGCAGCTGGTTTCTGTTCAAAGAGAAGAAAGATCTAATTACGAATGAATGACTGTAAGAGGTCGCTAATTTCAGCTAATATAGATTGCGATGCGGTAATTCATTCGCTCCATATCTCTAGACTACTATAGGCTTATATTGAATTTCTGAAATAATTAAATTATTTATTTTTGCCACGCTGTGCGGGCAGGAATTTATACTTTCTAAATAACTTTCGAGCCCATTTATCTGAATGGCATCAAAAGAAGATATTCTTTAGACTCCAAGACGTATATACCAGAATACCCTCCCCAAAAGAAGTCTAGTTGATGCTTATGATGATATTGACGCCTAATAGCATATAATCTACGCTATATATATATATATACACTCCTACTATATATATACATATATATTTAGTAGATCTCAACTCACACGTATTAGTTAGAAATATACATAGCCTCATTATTAATTCAGTCTTAATTGTTGGCTTCATCTTCTAAAGGTTGTTCCAAATAGCCAGAGTCTCGTGTTTTTTCTTTAAATCTTCTTTTTCTATCGGGCACCTCGCACTGGAAGCGCTTCTGAAACGCCTATGCTGTGAGAAGCGCTTCGTAAGTTGTTTTGTAGGCCTGCTGCCGCCTACATGGACATTTGTATGGCGCCACCAACAGCTCACGCACACACCGGTCAGAGTCACTCCCAGTGCGAGAGACTCATAAAATAAGGCAGTCTTTAAGCAGCAATAGGATGCAGTTAGGCCCGATAGATAGATAGATAGATAGATAGATATATAGATAGACAGATCGATAGATAGATGGAAGGAAGGATGGATGGATGGATGGATGGACGGACGGACGGACGGACGGACGGACGGACGGACGGACGGACGGACGGACGGACGGACGGACGGACAGACAGACAGACAGACAGATTGATAGATTGATTGATACTTACTTACTTACTAACTACTTACTTATTATATTATTTGTTTCAAACAGGGACGTGTAACTCTTCCTCTGGCGATTACAGCCGCAGTTACTATCTTTGGGAGTTCCTTTCCACATGGATGGAACACAGGAGTCTTAAACACTCCAGCTCAGGTGAGCTTTCCTTAAATCAAGATATTCGTGTAACGCATTTTAAAGCTGTCGTATGCGCTGCTTACTTGGCTATAAAATAATTTTAAGATGGTGTCGTCGAAGTCAACACAGAATAAACGGACGTTGCTTATACCAAGTTGCAAGGCAATTGATGAATATATATATAATATATATTTATTAATATATATATAGTATATTAGAGTCTCTGCTCAGCTTCTGCAGTGTCCTTAATTGAGACTTTTGTTTAGTCTTTAATTTAAGACATTAGTTAAGACTTTTGTTAAGACTATAGTCAAGTCTTTAGTTTAAGACTATTGTTGAGACTTTTGTTAAAGCATTAGCTAAGACTTTAGTTAAGACTTTTGCCAAGTCTTTAGTTAAGAGTTCCTCTTATCAATTCAATATATGCTTAGTTTGTGACTAATACTAATATCGGTAGGTCGTAACCGTGACCCATTTAAGCTCCTCTGTGTAACCAAATTATCTCTTTTCTAATAACCGTTTCTTTGTTATTTATTTGTGTTTTTGGTCAAATGTACATAATTCGATCATTGCATTGCAGTCCATTACATTGAGTGCTGTGTCGGCTTTGCCTAACTGACTTTGTCAGTCTAAATGTAGGATATATGTAGGATTAAATGATATAATTTATTATTATTCCTATTACGTGCACGCATGTATAGCCATTAAAGAAACAAAGAAGGCTGTACATGTATTTATGTTATATGTGTGTAACAGAGGTGCAACAAGGTTTTGAAAAGTGGCGGGTATAATTTCTATAAAAAAATTTGCCCCCCACCTTTTGAATTTTGCCTCCCAGAAATTTGAAAAATGGGGGGCACAAATTATTTTAACAAAGGTAATCTTAAAAAGCCACTGGATAGACATAAAAAGAAGGGATTTGGGGGCACACGGGAGGGGCACTGAGCACTAAAACTGGGGTGCTTTGTCCCCACAGTTTTGAAACTGGGGAGGGCCGGTGCCCCTCTGACCCCCCGCTTGTTATACCCTTGGTGTGTAAATGAACTATTTTCAGTTAATCCAAACCTTCCTGAACGAGTCCTACACGGAGAGGTTCGGTTCACCACCAGAGAACTGGTCGTTGAATCTGCTCTGGTCAGCCTCTGTGTCAGTTTACTTAATCGGAGGATGTGGAGGGGCGTTCAGCGTAGGCTGGTTTGCAAACAAATTCGGCCGGTAGGTGGAGGCAGAAACTCTTTATAAAACATATTCATCGCACTTTGGATGGAAGCTTTGTATTAAAACTTTGAGGAAGGAATGAATGAAGGAATGAATGGCGTTCTGCAACCATTTGCGAATCCTGACACGCTTTTCTCCATCCCGTGTGCTCATGCTTTTGTTATTGCGCTGGCTTGCAAGAAGGACCAGAAAGCGAAAAGGCATGGAAACAAAAAATACTTCTGGGGTATTCTGCATGTCACAAGCATCTGGAGAGAGAAAGCTACTCATACGTTTGCTTACTTGTAGTATATAAGCGTTGCAAATACCATATTATAATTGCTTTGGAATTTTCATTGCTAGCATTATAATTACTAATCTATTTGATCGAATTAAGCCATGCATAGCCTACATTTGTACATCGTGTGTGATGATATCAACTCCCGACAGTTCTGAAATACACGCCGTGGATTCATGCAGTGTTTTCATGTGATTGGGTAAAATGCTTAATCGAATGTTGGACTTTGCAGCTCAGTTTCTAGTCATAAATATATTCACAAGAGCGTACAGAGGGGTGTAATTCACTGAATAGCAGCCTTAGCATACGTTATCCAGAATTAGCATAAACGATGATGATCCCAATAGTAAACTGAAAATAATAATGATGATGATATTAATAATATTCTAAATAACAACTACAATAACTATTATAATAACAGTAAATTAATCAAATTAATGATTATTATAATTAATAATGCTCAATGTCGCCTACTTAAATTATTTGTTAGGAAGAAAGGCTTGCTGATCTGCCACATCTTCAGCTATATCGCCGCCATTTTGTTCGGCTTCTGTAATATGGCAAAATCTTTCGAAATGCTAATTCTGGGTCGGCTCTTTACGGGGTTCGGATGTGGTAAGTTATATTATTGCACGCAGACTTAAAAAATACTCAGATAACCTGACGAAAGTATAAAAACCTGCTCATTACGGTATCCGAATATGACATAGGGGCCGTTCACATATTGTATAGCGCTCAAGGGGTATAGGTGGGTGGGTTCCTAATTTTTAGCGTTATACTGTGCAGGGTGGGGGTAGGTTGAAGGTTTTGTTATATAACAAACTTTTTCAGCTTATGCTTTTTTACCTGTTTGCCTGCCAATTGGGAATTCCATGTACCACTGACCTTTTTTGTTTAATCGAAGTTCACAATACGTTGTGAACCAAAACTAGCACCATCAGCTGTCACCTGGCGAATTGATTTATTGTTTATAAATCCACTTTTAAGAATTTCCTGATTATAATTTTAACAATTTCCTGTGCATACACTCTTACATTCAATTATGTGTGATTTGTTATGATTGTGGTTTAAAATAAAATTAATTTACTTGAAATAATTATTTTGGTTTGTATTATCAAGATGTTTGATTTCATTTTTTATAGTATGTGTAAATAGTTTATGTTTGCTTAAATACCCAATTGAAGTTGTAGTATACACTCTGTATCATACGCTGTTAAACAGTCGTACCGCGAACCTATGGATGAATACCTGATAGTGCAATATTAAACCAATGAATTCGGTGTGATACTGTAATCCTCATTTCTAGTGCAAAACAGGAGGGAAACATAAATGGTGTTTTTAGATAGAATTTGCGTCACTACCATGTAGTATCATGCTGTAAGTATTAGTACGCTTTGTTGTTGTTCCTGGAGTGAGGTAGGGGTAGATATCATGTCTGCTATATAATATAGGGGTGGGGGTCACAGCTGCTGTTATATAACGTTATTAGGGGTAGGGGGTGGGTCAAATATTGAGATTTTGTGCGTTATATAATATGTGGACGACCCCATAGAAGCATCATTAGTAACAGATTAATGTCGCCTACTTTAAATTATTTGTTAGAAAGAAGGGCCTGCTAAATGCTTAACCTATAGTGAGACGAGAACCAAGACGTTTTATATGCAATCGTTGTTTATGTTCGATATTTTCCCTGTTAGCCAGAACATCTTCATTGCTTGTTGGAGTTTGTGAGTAAATAAATCATTGCTTGCTAACTAAGACAAAGACATCGCGAAATTATTATTATTATTATTATTATTATTATTATTATTATTATTATTGTAATCGTAGCCATTGCTATTGTCAGGTGCCGGAAGTGGATTAGTGCCTATGTACTTGACTGAAATAGCGCCGGTCAATATCCGAGGTGCGATGGGTGTTCTGCATCAATTCGCCCTCACTTGCGGAATACTTGTGTCGCAATGTATCGGACTAAGACAACTGATGGGTAAGCAACGAACACACAACGCACGTATGTCTCTATCTGAGCATTTCTATAGCGCATTTCGATGGCTTTACTTATAGCAGGGCTGATCGTATAGCTGGATATGGATTCCTCTCGCTTTTTCGCTTAACCACGTAGAATTCGACCAACACATTGCCATATACAGCTGCCAGTTTCACCTATTTACTTTTCTCAGCCTGTTGCTTGCCTGATTGCCTGCATGCCTTACTCGGTTTTCGCATATTTCGACTTCCACGATTGACAACTTGCATGCTCGTATTCGCTCTCAAGTTCTGTTCTTCACTTCGTTAGATCGTTTTCGGGTCAGACTGCACGTTCTTTAATGTTATCTCATCCGTAGACCTCTTTTCGCTGCTTCTTGTCCGTTCTTTAGACTGAAATAAGCTTAATTATTGTTGCCTCATACTCGGACTGTTACTACCTAGCACCATGTTAAGGCATCAGGTATGTGTATCTGGCTACTTATATAGCGCCTTAAAAGAACCTCGCGAAGGCGCTAAATCATGGCTCTCTTGGCATTGGGAGCGCGTCTTATTAGGTTTACAGTAACTAGGGGAGGTGTAATAGAAATCCACCAAAATACAGCACAATACAATTTACAATCCGTAGTTTGGATGCAGACTTATTATGTTAGAAATGTTACTCATGACGAGGTCGATGTAAAAAAAAAAAAGTGAAAGTGAGACTTATGTGTAGTGTATTGGGCGCCTTGCATGACAGCCGACCATCAAATTCGACTATTGTAATAATTTTTCATCATTCGTTCATACTGTGTTTGTAATGGTACTACTGTTTGTCAATTTTAAATTAATCGAAAATCATTGCGTGTTTAAATGCTCTATTTCCCAACTGAACGTGTTTTAGGACGTGATGATGTTTGGCCTTTCCTCTTGGCTCTAATTGTCATCCCTTGTACTGTTTCCATGGTCGTTCTTCCATTCTTCCCAGAAAGTCCGCGATATCTTCTCGTCAACAGAGGACTCGACAAGGAAGCAGAAAAAGGCAAATTTACCTTCAAAACCTCTTTATTTTTATATCGCGCTACTACATCTGTACACGGTATAAATCTATATCGCTTCACAGTACGTGAAACGTTATTCATTTCAGTTACCGCACTGGATTTGTGATTTGGTTATTGAGATTCTACCGAGTTGATTATAGTTCGTGTTACGAATCTTGGAAATTGTTAGCAAAAACGTGGCAGAACAATTTGGTTCCGACACCAATTGAATGTAAACGATAAGTCAAGAGCTGCAAAGGAGGTTCTGTAGCTTAGGGACAGTCCTTTGCTCACGAGATGAGGCCTCATCCCGTTTCCCATAACGAGAGACACGAGACATTACCTACACGGTAATCGTAATGGCAATCGTAACGGTAATTGTAACAGTAATCGGCGAACTCCTCAAAGGAAACCCTCAAAAAGATTTAGAAATGCTTGGAAAACACGCCAATCGACCGCATGAGGTTTTCGACTACTAACAGAATGTAGGCCGCGAAAGGTTAAGGACGTCAAGGAACCGTTATCAGAAAATGCGACGATCAGGGCGATATGCTATGTAGCTTAGAAAGGGGTTCGTGATGAGTCTATCGCTGCTCTCCACACTAACCCTTGAAATTGTGCAAAATGAGTTTTCACGTTTTATCGATTGATGTCTAATGCTTTATTATAATGGGAGTTCGAAGTTAAAATTGCATCGAATTAACATCGATCGATTTTTGATTTACCTTAGAATTCGGAATTATTAATTGTGCTAATCTACGACGCAATGCGATCTTACGATCAACCAGAACCATTAGGCACTTGTTGGTGTCAAATTGACTGATTGATTGATTTACTGATCGATGGATCGATAGATTGATCGATCGATTGATTGATTTATCAGGCCTAATTGATCGACCGATTGATTGATTGGTTGATTGATTGATTGATTGTGCAGCTCTGCGAGTCTTCCGTGGTAAGAACGACGTGAGGAAAGACATGGACGAGATGCGAGCGGAGAGCGCGATGCAGAAGAAGGAAAAGAAGTGGACATTTGGTCAGTTGTTCCGGGCCACTGACCTCCGTCTGCCCCTAGTCATTGTCTGCGCTCTGGCCACCTGTCAACAGCTGTCCGGAATCAACGTAGTAAGACTTCGACGACTGTCATCAAAATGTTCACTGACGTATCTGTTCTTAATTTCATCTTGTCTAATTTCATTTGTTTTTAATATCATTTGCTCTAAATCCATCTTATCTCATTTATTTTATTTTATTTCATTTTACCTTCACATAAATATGTAACTTCATCCGTTCTAATTTCATCCGTTCTAATTCATTTGATCTAATTCAATCCGTTCTAATTAATCAGATATATCTTATCTGATTTCATCACATCTAATTCCATCAATATCTAATTTCATCACGATCTAACTTCATCCGGTCTAATTCATCTGTTCTAATTTCATCAGATATATCTTATCTGATTTCATCACATCTAATTTCATCAATATCTAATTTCATCAATATCTAATTTTATCATGATCTAACTTCATCCGGTCTAGTTTATCTGATTTAATTCAATTGATCTAATTATATCCGCTCTAACTTTATTTGATGCCGCTTCACCTCATCAAATTTTATCTCATCTCATTCGTAGTGTGGTGTGATGTGAGCAGATCTGATCTTAGCTAAACTGATAATTTTTACAACTAATACGGAACCATTATGATACGATCATTGAATCCGTGGTATATATGAATGAGTTTAAATAGTTGGTTGTGTATAGGTGCATGCAGTAATGTGCGCATGTATATTTCGTACCGTATCTGAGAATCGATTACTCGCTTTTTTATGGTACTAGTTCTATTCGGAAGCGCTTTGAGCGTTACAGCCCAGAGGTAATGAAGAGTCTTCAGGCACCGAGGGATGCACTCTGACAAAGGTTTCACCACAGACTGTAGGGGCGGGGCGTGTTCAAGTCCTTACACATAGGGCCGGCGATGGCAATGGCACGGTGTTGGGTCATTGCAGACCTTGCTTGTGGAGCAAGAAGATCAAGCCGATGTGACAGCAGCTGCAGTAGTGACCTCGGCTGCTGTTTTCTGGCATTCAGAGACAGGAGAGAAAACAGCTCTCTGATGGTCATGGTAACATGAGTGCATCAAATGCTAGTGCTTGGGTAACGACAATCTAATATCAGAGGTGAAACCCCAGGTCACGAACTCTGAATGATAATGTGAAATCACGATACACTGACGTGAGAATTGGGACGTCGAATTTATGGAGCTGTTGTTTGATTCCAGTCCGGATCACTTGAGTCTTAGAGAAGTTAAGATCAAGGCAGTTGGCCGATATTCACGAATGGAGGCCATTACAGTAATCAGATCTATCAAACCCACAAGTAATCCACTCAAATACTCAGAGGAAGAGCCGTATGATTAGGTTAGGACGTCGTCAACATAGTGAAAAGGTGCTTAGTAAATAAGGCAGAAATGACCGCTGTACAAAGTAGGTTCAAAGTTGGGCCGCGAAGTAGTCGTAGTCGTTGTAGCAGATAGCAGCAGTAGCACTATGGTGGTAGTGACCTCTGCTATACACCTCCACTAAAATGTTCACTACTGCTGTTTTTACTATTACAGCCATTATAGCGCTAGTTTTGAAGCAGGTCTCTTATACGCAACAATTATGTAGCTGCGAAAAATTTCGGCGATTTACATTACGCTCTGTAAGTACAATTACAACAATTATGGCAAAGTTGTAATCTGTTTTCTGGCATTCAGGTGTTCTACTATTCCACTGGAATATTTCTATCGGCCGGTATTTCTCCGGATATGGTACAATACGCCAACATTGGAACGGGAGCTGTTAACGTCTTGATGACAGGAATTTCGGTTAGAATTTCTAGTCTTAGTCATTCATTTGCCAAATCGACGCCTAGGCCGCCTTCTGGTAGAACAGAAATGGTCTTGAATCAAAGCGATTGAGATAACTTATGTTGACGATCTATGATAGTATTGCTTATGAGGCTCGTAATAACTCGTCTATAAATGCTTCGTTGCATTCGCAAATAAATATACATATATACGTGAGTACATAAACATAGATATGAGAGCAGAGGCAGATGGTGAATTTCTTTGTTCTATGTAGGGCTTGGCTTAGTTCAGTTTGTTTATAATTGTAGGTGCAATGGCATAATTATATATATATGTATTATATATATTATACAGGCCTATAAGTCATATATATATATATATACATATATATATATATAGCACCACTCGATATCAGAGGCGCTAGCAATACAACGAATGGCTTTTATAGGTTCCTTTGATGGAGAAATCTGGACGTCGTCCTCTGCTCTTGATAGGAATGGGCATCATGGTGTTGTCTGCCGTCGGATTGACCGCCGCCCTCAACCTTCAGGCCACCGTCGAATGGATGGCTTACGTCAGCATCTTATGCCTCATCACATTCGTCGTCGGTTTTGCCATCGGCCTCGGTCAGTCTATTATTTTAATTCGTTTAAACTATTTGTGTAGCGCATCTTTGAAAGATGTTCCTACAGTCGCAGCTGATCTGATATTAACGGTGACGCGGACAATTCGGCGCCGGGACAATTCGGCGTCAGACAATTCGGCGCCGAATGAGTTTCTAAGTGTATTTAGACTACATATCGGTATGTAGGAACTGGCATTTTTAAAATATTCAAAATAGGAGCGATATAATATTCTCCATATTATGCGGCACATGTTTGGCTATTGTAGAGTCATAGCCAACGCATAGGGACCGTGTCACCTTCTAACTAGAGTAGTCCTCCACTGTAGAGAAAAGTAAAGAATATTACAAATTACATCGATTTCAGTTTCTAACTCACATAGTATTTACTAATGGCAGTAGAAGCTGATAAATCCATGTCCTAATGTTACTGTTCTCTTTAATCGCAATTACTCAAAGTCAGTATTTTAGTGTTATTGTCTTCAACAGCCAATATAATAACTAGACATATGCTGGATAATATGGTGAACACTATTTCGCTCCCATTCTGAATTTTTTTAAATGCCACTTGCTACATATCAATATCTGGTCTAAATACACTTACAAACTCAACCGGCGCCGAATGGAAGCTGCAGTCATAACCAGCAATATAAAAATTGTTTGGATTGTCTCTAAGCGCGTATTATACATAATGATTATGTTTTTACATATACACATACATGCATACCTACATGCATACATACACACAAATGCATGTATACATACATAGTATTACAGACATACATACACTGTGACACACACACATACACACACACATATGTGCGTACATTAAATAGGCGCCGACTTCACACAGGCAATTGGAATTTTTTTTCTGCACTTTGGAAGATACCAGGACAAGAGTATGGATTTGTCCCGGTGTCTCTTTTGGCGCTGTAAATGGTTAATGGTAATGATAATACCATTAATAAAACAATCAACAGCCAAGAGTCACGTGACTCACACTCACAGGAAAAAGTCACGTCAGTTGCACAGCGTGCTATAAATTGTCATTTCAACGATTAACTATGCATTACGTTGCTCGCGCGTTAAACCTTGCTGTGAAGCGCAAGGCATGTGCTAAATATTTTTGTTCCTTTGTTCTCAAAATTAAAAATCTGAGCCTATGCATGCTTACATAGACCTACATAAAGATTATTGTCGCAAGTATTCCCTGAAACTTGGACTGTGGTGTGACAGGATCCATTCCTCAGTTCATCGGAGCGGAACTGTTTAAGCAGGGGCCTCGACCACCAGCCATGTCGTTCGCAGGACTACTCAACTGGCTCTGCAACTTCATCGTTGGAATCACCTTCCCATCGATGCAGGTACGACTACCTTTAATTGACTCTCTACGTCACGACCGCAACGATGACGAAGACGACGACTAAAAACTGACTGTGTGTGCATTGCATGTGTTTACTTATGCAGGCATTAATATAAAAGTTTTACATCAATATAATCTATCATGCGCTTGTATGTGTCAATGAATGTGTGCAACTGTGCGCATGTAGGCTATGTTCGCATGCATATATGTAACTATATATTTATATATATTATATTTATATTATCTATATATATGTATATATATACGCAAGTTTGTTGACGAGCGTGTGCATGCCTGTCTACATGACCGTACATCCAGGTGTACGTATGGATTACATCGATATGTAGGCCTACGTATCTATGTATGAATATGTGCACGTCTGTCTGTCTGTCTATTGATGCGTGTTTATGATAGACTGCTAGTCACTGTTTAAATTACCCGATTCATGAACGGATTGAATGCATGCATGATCGTATGTGTGCATGTTACATGTATGTATCTATGTCTTTATATATCTATTTAAGTAATCATGTAGCGCCTTTTCACCAACCAGTGAATAGCCACTCAGACTTAGTATCTCAAGGGATTAATTGAATAATTTATTACTAGTTAGAGCGATGGTATTGTGTTTGTAGAGTGCTCTGGAGGCGTATTCTTTCATCCTCTTCATCGTCATGGTGATTGGTTTTGGAATATTCCTCTGGTTTAAACTTCCCGAAACGAAGGGAATGACCTACGACGAAATCTATCGCAAGATGGGCATACGCTCTGCCACTTCGGACGGAAACGAGGTCAGTCAACGATCACAAAACCAGACTAAGATATTTACTTGACGTATCTTGACATTGACGACCTCTCTGACGTGACGCAGCTCTCATGGTTTAACTGGTGCCCTGCGCTTTGCTTCAGAATCATGCATTAGACATTTGAAGTTGACTATTACGAAACCAGCACACATAGAGAATGCGAATCCAGTTTCACCTAAATAATGTAATGTTAGATAATGTAAGGACAGGTAAATATGCAGATAATGTATGGTAAATGGTTACGTAAGCTGATGCCAGTTAAGACAAGATGAGAAAGATTTGGGTAGTGCCAAGTAAGCGAATGTAATACAGTGTAACAGTAAAGCAGTAAGCTGTAATGATACTTTGGTCTATGGGCAGACAATGAATCGTCCTGGACGCGTTCAATTCCCCGCTTATGCCAACTCGGAATGATACTGCTCTTTCACAAATGATACTGCTTTTTCACAAATGATACTGCTTTTTCACAAAATGATACTGCTTTTCACAAATGATACTGCTTTTCACAAAATGATACTGCTTTTTCACAAAATGATACTGCTCTTTCATAAAATGATACTGCTTTTTCACAAAATGTTCACACAGGCAATAGTTCAAAGAACAAATTCCCCTGGGTCATTGTATGGAATTCCACTCGAATGATTTTCATGAATCCGTAATATATCGAAACATGCATAGCTTACATAGAAGTAAAAGACGTGAAAATGTCAAGCGCTACATAAACTTTACTGTTTCAAAACAGACCGAACAGTACGAAACAGTAGCGTAAACTACACTTCAGATGGCAATGGAAATGTATGGGGCAATCGTCCTGCTTTGCTATTCGAGAAGGTGAATTGACCAATATTAAGGTCAATTGAGCTAGATAGCGCGTTTCCCTACTTATTCGTAATGCATATAATAATTATATTTAAATACATAATATTATAAGTAATGTACGTATTTGGACACTTGTATTATTGTTATTTATTATTTCATTCATTTATAGCATTATTGTTCAACTGTGTGTCTCTGTTTAGACGGAGATGGCGACTCTGACGAAGAACTCGGCTGATTTGAAAGATGGCGACGGTGCAGTCAAGAAAACGGATGATTTGGATCGAAATGCTAACAGAAAACCATTAGAATTTGTCTGATTAATAACTTAGTACGATTTTCGATTAAGGATAGCCACACCGTCCGACAACTAGGACATTCGCGTCCGTGTTCTTGCTTTTTTGGTGATTTCTCTCATTTTATACGTGTGTAGTGCATTAAAAGAGTAGGCCAACGCCTACTAATTATAACTGTCATATAAAGTATAATAATGAAAATAATAAAAATAACAATAATAATTACGATTATTACTATTATTATTATTATTATAATTTCTCAGGAGTATATATGATAACTAGGGATTCCAAAAACTAGGGATTTATTCTGGAATGACTTGCTTTCGCAGATGGTTTTGTTGATGGAAAAGGTGCCACATAAATCGACTGCAGTGATGCGTTAAATAATTGTGAATAAGCGTTGAGAGAGGAAAGTAGTTTCTCTCTTGTCGCCTTATTAGTTGTAGTAGTAGTAACAGTGGGTGTGGAAGTGTAGTGGAAGTTGTAGTAGTAGTAGTCGGATGAGCTTCCCGTGGAGTAGTAGTAGTGTAAGTAGTGGAGGAAGTAATGAGGGAAGTTGTGAGGGAAGTAGTATTAGTAGTAGTAGAAGTAGTGGCGCTAAGTAGTCTTCGTTCTTTTATGCTGAATATCATTTGATCAGTTAGTTACTCCAACAACCAGAAGAGAGAATTCAAATATCTTTTATTAAGTGTAGGTTAGAATGACATCATTATTCCAATTTCATTCGTTGAGAGAGGAAAATATGATCGAATTATGATCATCCAGGTTGAATGCATAAGATTTCCATCAATAAGTCCGTCTGATTGGTCGTCTGTGACCTCAACTCTCATTGTTTGTTTTCTACAAACGGAACAAATCAAATCATCAGATGCTATAATGAAGAAAATATTATGTTGCAAGGAAGTTATACAGATTTGCATTATATTGGCGTCAATCTAATTTCGCTTAAACTTAAATTAATAATAAGTCTTATTTAATGCAATATTATGAAAGTCTGCATCAAATTTGGTTCATCGTCGTTGAGAGGAAATGAAAGAAAGTCCTTGTTGTCGACTGTCAGAAGGGATCAAGAGCGATAAACAGACAGTCCAATAGGCACATATGCAAACAGACAGATAGTTAGACAGGCAGATATGCAAACAGAGAGATAGACAGACAGATTGGCAACGCCCCACGAGATGACTAAGCTTGATAATTGCATTAACGACAGACAGATCATCATGGTTTCTGTGACATTACCGATTCCTTCTCAGCATTTGGCCTGCCACTGAAATCATCGTCTGGCGTGCCACTCCCATCCTCGTCTGGCCTGCGAGTCGAATTCTTGCTTAGCCTGCGAGTCGAATCCTCGCTTAGCCTGCGAGTCGAATCCTCGTTTGGCCTGCGAGTCGAATCCTCGTTTGGCCTGCGAGTCGAATCCTCGCTTAGCCTGCGAGGCCAATCCTCGTTTGGCCTGCGAGTCGAATCCTTGTGTGGCCTGCGAGTCGAATCCTCGCTTAGCCTGCGAGTCCAATCCTCGTTTGGGATGCGAGTCCAATCCTTGGGTGGTCTGCGAGTCCAATCCTCGTTTGGCCTTCGAGTCCAATCCTTGTGTGGTCTGCGAGTCCAATCATCGCTTGGCCTGTGAGTCGAATCCTCCGAGAATACTGACACATCCAGATAAAAAGTCGCATAGTAAACAAAAATACGTTCTAGTGTTATTGCAATGGCAAAGTGATATTTGCATATAGCTTCGCGGAATCTTCTAAAAATCTTCTGCCCATTGCTATTAATCAGGTAGAAGATGGCGCCCAATTAGGCCCAATGCTCGAGAATTACAATATGATCTGTTTGTGGTCCGTCTAATAAAAGCCCAGTGTTTCGTTGCTGAGTGGTTCATTGTTTGATTATACCTTCAATTGTCGATTTCTCCTCGTTAGGAGGATTAGGTGAAGTCCGACGACGACGTGAGGACACAAGCTGAAGATGAAGAACAAGAAGGAGAACGCAGGTTGTAGTCACCAACTTCATCTTTCGATCTGGTCTCGTCTCAGAATTCGATTACAAACGACTCCAATCAACGAAGGAACAACGTTGTCCTGCGACATAGCCACGCCGCCTTTAAATTCCCAATCGCCTAAGCACTGTCTCGCCACCTCCTCTTCTCTCTTCTTCTCCTCCCCTCGTACACTTTCTCCTACTCTTTCTCCTCCACCTCTTGTTCATTACCAGAAGCCCCAACAGCAGCAGGTTCTCGGTGCATTTTTTTATCTTAACACTTCTGCAAAATTGTGAGGTATTTAAGCTCTTAAAAGTGAATAATATTAAATAAAATCATGGTTATCAAGAGATATAATTGTATAACAAATGATAATTGCAATGAACACCTGTTTACTGTGCACTAAGGCCGTTATCTAAAAGTGCTTTAATTGCTTATATGGTAGTTATTCTGATCATAAAGTGCGCTTTATACATAATTATCACATTGAGTAACGTCCGTAGCGTAACTCAGGCATGTTATGTAACGTACATGATGAAAAGTGCAGACGAACCTGGCAAATATATGTACGCACGTATGTATGGATACATGCATGCATGTTTTCACATATTCATTCGTTCATTCTGAGCACTTGTATAGCGACCCTTCAAGAACTTACTCAAGAACGCTCTCAGCCCTGCCACGACTACAGACAAAAGATTTGAGTGACTTATACAAAAATCCAGTGAGAGGTCATTCCAGGTGGAAGGATCTACAGCTGGAAAAGCACGGCGCTGACACGTGCTCAAATGGGTCTATGAAATCAGAAGCTCACCCCTCGACGAAACCCTACGCTCTAAATCGTCGGACAATCATGGCGCAAGTAAGATGGAGCACAGCAGAGAACGTAGCGCGAAAGCTGTACTGCTGTGCTGTTTGTAATCCGTCGGAACACAGGCAGCCGTTGTAACACAGCACACATGTGTGCAAAGACATAGCCGGTCGGTCGTAGAACCCGATCAAGTCGCCCTAATGACCTAAAGGGAAGTCCAACAAGTAACTTGTAGTAAAGAACAACAGTCATCACGCCCACGTCATGAGTAGGTTACGAACGTGAGAGACTGATCGAAACTGACGAAGCTGGTACTAATGTCACGTACGACCTCTGGCGTCGAAAATGGTTGCATAAGGAGCCTCTCAGAGCGTCGGAGGACAACGCGATGCCGTAAATCAGAAGTATAAGAGTAATGGAAAAGGTAATATTCTGACGCATTAAATCTAATCATAGGTACTAAATTTACACTGACCAAGGGCTTTGGTCAACCACAATATTTAAAAAAATGATCACCCACCGTGCACAAACCTTCAGCCGAAACGCTAACCGTCGCCATAATCCGTTATAATATATATATATATATATATACAAGCCTAGACCTTGATTAGGACATCCATATACAGGTTAAGTGAATAATCAAAAATGAACCATGAGCGCAACTTGTAAAATGTAATCCATGTACTATCTCTCACATCCAAATATCATGTGATGGGAACATACAAACAACCTTGACGTATGAAAAACGATAGAACAATGAACCTCTGTTTTAACGGACGATGAGGCCTGCACTAATTGAACACATCCGTCTTGATGTCTGTGTCTAACCGTTCGTCCGTTCGTCTTGATGTCTCTCCATCCGTCTCTATCTCCGTCTCTCCATCCGTCTCTATCCCTGTCTGTCCCTCTTTCTCTCTGTCTCTCCATGTTCCGTTTACAAGATTATTGAAACGCCTTAACAACGATTGCGGAATTAAATGTTCAGAAAGTATGGTGCTCAAAAGAGGCTAATTGTTTCTCACATAGCCGATCGTAATCTCTAAATTTCTAAAACGTCGCCTGAAAGCCAAACGCAGGGCACCAGCTTATTCACGAGCGCTGCGTCGAATCAGAGGGGTTGTCCGTGGTAGAGCAAAGTCCGTTTCCAGAAGGTCAGCGGAGTGCTTCATTAGCGTCTCTTCATCGCTGTAGACAGGGATATGATAGAGCGCTGGTTGTCGGCCTAACAATCAGCTGCCTCGTCGTTGAGAGCACTGATCTCTGTTCGAAGACGGAGAGACTCGCTTCTTAAAAACACGATTTCGTTGACTGTTGCCCGTAGAGCAGCAGCCATCTCTCGCAATCGTTGTTTCTGTTTCCACTCCTTAGCTCTAGCCTTTCGGACCCTTTCCCGAACGCGTATCAATTCCTGTTCTTTAGCTTTTATGTTATTAGGTTTTTCTGCTACTAGACCCTGCGTGTAATCTTCGAACGTTTCGTCACGAGCATCCATGTTCACAGCCTGATCTGACAAGTCCGTCACGCTTCAGACAAACTTGTCCTGCGTGCGACGAAAAACGCTCCAAATTTCTGGTCACAGGGCGTTCTTACATACATAGCGACGTCCCCACCATTCTACAATGTTCTTTAAGCTGACGAAATATCACGAGATGGGTACATTCATACGGCTGCTGCTAATCAGGAACCCACGTCATTAAAAAAATAGCGTGGGCATACGTATGGCCCTTTTGGCGTTCTGTACACGCTGCTAACATATGAAAACACAAAAGAGGGCTATGAATGGACAGCGATTTCATTTGTGTTGCGTAAACCGAATGAGTCTGTTGCAGGGATGATTACATGATCACCAAATCTTCATTATCTACCTACGAATTATGTGATTCAGGGTAACCCAACCACTTCCCTCTAGCAATTTCTTCCCATGTTTCCTAACAATCTTTTCGATTCTAAATATTTCTTTAGTACTTTTTTGTAGCTCCTATTCGTAAAATGAGCCCTGTATTTCTTCTCCATTATAATCAGTAATCTGATAAGTTGGAGGGTCCGTGTATTGAATCTGGGATACTGTAAAAACTTCTTCCGTCCATCTAGGTGTGTACCCCTTTTCAATATGTTCTTTTTCTTAGTTATTCTAACTTTATCACCGATTGAAAACCTAGGCGCAACAGGTTCCGAAATCTCATCACCTTACAAATTCATAAAAACAACCTTCTCGTTCACTTTCATACTAGCTTTAGCGGGCGTTATTTTAATAGAATTATATCTTGTTTCATTATAATTACTAACCATATCGCTTAACACTTCGATATATCTCCTTGTTGAATAAGCTGCAAAGTACTTAAACATTCTCTCTCGCATAGTCCGGTTCCATCTCTCAACTACGCAGGATTTTTCTTCATTCACAGTAGAGTACGACTCAACCAAATTCTTTACGTCTTTATTCTAAGATTCTTTTCCTTTATCCACCCACACCTTACCCGGTTTCCTCCGCTCTCTAATATTTTCAAGAAACCACCAGCTGTAGATTTTCCACTCTTATCATATAACGGCATGATCCACCCGTACTTGGAAAACACATCTATGACGGTTAATAGATATTTCACACCATCGCTATCTTTAGCGAACGTCTGCATATCGACTAAATCAGCAGCCCAAATTTCAACTATGCCACCAACGTACACCTTCCTTTTTCTAAAATGCCATACTACAGGTTTATGCAATTCATTCGCTAATTGATTGGTCCATTTCAGATCGGGATGTAATTTTAGGCTTTTTTAAACGTAACCCGAGACTAGCTTTAGTAGATAATATAGGTTTGGCTACAGCCCTCTCTATTCTCTCCCGTAAGCTAGGATTAGGTATATTATTTAATTCATTAATCATTTCTCTGTCGGCTACATTCCTAGAAGCCGTATCAGTGTGCTAGTTGTAAGTTAAATCATGATAATATGCAGCGTTATCGACTCTATCAACGGGTTTAGACCAATCTTTTGGAGTTCCATCAGGATTCAGCCGCAAATCTAATCTAGTAGAAGGACCAGTAAACTGATGGCCCGGTAAATGCATCTTTCCAGGAAATTTAGCCCATGGTAACTTAATACCGCTAGTTACTGAATTTAGAGACCCAACTAGATCCCCACCTTCTACAGCCTTCACGAATTGTGTCTTTGTTTTTCCACAAACATCATACGTGCCTCTAAGCATTTACTTTCCATTCTTCGTTACAATATTTTGAATATTTTTTGTTTCAGTTTGAGTTTTACACTTTACGCAATACATCCTTTTTATTTAAAATTATATATATTTATATAAAATGGAAGTCAAAGATTTATCGTGGAACGACATATTATCTAAGAGATCCAATAATCCTCTTTTACCTAGAAGTATAAGAGGGTTAATCGTAGGAAAGTCTGGATGTGGCAAGACGACTCTATTGTTGAACTTACCTCTACAACTTGAATGGTTAGATTATGACAACTTACAAATATTTGGACAGTCTCTCTTGCAACCAGAGTATAAAATTCTTAAAAAAAAGCATTTGAAGAAAAACTACCTAAAGAATCCATCATCGGGTTATTTGATAGTCAAGACGAGATCATGAGACAAAATCTTTCACCAGGATTCATCGCTGAGGAAATGGCTAAACAATTAGTTAAAAATCTGATATATCTTCCAAGTTCTTAGAATCAGCAGAGGATGTGCCAGACCCGAGAGACTTGAACCGCGAAGCAACCTCACGGCTTTGTAGTGATAGATCAAACCAGTAATAAGAATGACGGAAAGTATAGATGCGGTTTCAATAAATTCTACATTCCATTATAAATAAATCTTTACTAATTTAAAAATGGAATCGACTCTACAAAAGATTGCAGACAACACCGAAACACAGAGCCAAAGTCATCGTTTTACATATTATTAAGTGACAAAACTTCACAAATAAGGACTCTATTCAATCCGTTTATTCAGTTCGATAAAGATAAAAAGTACGAGATGGCTCTTGTGAATCTGGAAACATATTTTTCATTCCCAAACATCGATGATACTAACAACAGCTTTTCGTATTCGCCGAATGGTGGAGGTATGTGGGTTACTATAACCATTCCCGAAGGCTGTTATGAAATTACAGACATTAACGAATACGTCCAGAGAATCATGACAGAAAACGAGCATTATGATATGGTTAACGAAGAATACAATATTAAGATAGAAGCAAACAGCAATACGTTGAAGACAGTTTTGCATATAACGGAGAATTATATGGTTGATTTTTGGGCGTTGAACTCTATCAGAAAAGTCTTCGGTTTCGCTAGACGGCGTTATTCAGCAGGGTACCAAGAATCGGAGAATATAGTGGACATAATGAGTGTCAGTAATCTGAGAGTAACGAGCGATATCATCGGGGCTTCCTATAGCAACGGAACGACTGATAATATAATTTATTCCTTTTTCCCGAATATAGGGCCCGGCTATAAGATTATCGAAACGCCTAGGAATTTGATATATCTTCCAATCACTCTATCCACGATTTAGATAATGGAAACGTCTCTCACCGATCAGAATGGTAAGCTAATTAATCTACGAGGTGAGGAATTATCGATACGGTTTCATACTAGAGAAGCTTAAAAGTTTTTGTAGTGTTATATAAAATTAGTCGATACACGAACGTGAAAGTCAATATTTCAGAAGGACAAAAAGATAAAATTAAAAGATCGCTACAAGTGGGAACAGGTGTTAGTATTGGATAAAAGCACAGCGATTTAAACGGAGAGCATGTGTTAGCTCTTACCCAAAAGTGGGATGTCAAGTATAGAACGCACAGAAAAATGGGCGGTCTAAGGTGGGAATTTTATGCTCAAGAAGCGATAACTTTTATTTATTCACTAGAGACGGTTGTTTTACCGTTAGGCTTGGGTGTCCGAATGACGAAAGGATCGTGTAAAATTTCGCTCCATCCGGAATTTATAGAACCGGGGTGTCGCCTGCTAACCGATACCGTTACTGGATTCGCGGAAGAAATTTTACTCGATATTAAGAATTTTAGAGATCTTGGAATTGTCACCATAAACGAAGGAGACTCGTTATGTTATGTGAATTACGAATAAAACTGAATTCCATTTTAAAAATATTTTTTTATATTATAAAATGGAATTGAACAAAGCAGACACCTATCGCCTTCAGAAAATATCTGAAATTCAACAGGAAATCTTACGAGAACGTGAAAAGAGAGAAATAGTCTGTAAAAAATATCAAAAGATTGTTAAGGTAGTCGATGCGTTGGGGGGTTTGTTAACCCTTACGTCTTCGGGACTCAGCGTATTAGGTGTAACTTTTCTAAGTTCCGTCGTAGCCGCACCCGCCGCTACTATTGTGGAATCTTTATCCGCTGGAGCTGGAGCACTATCTCTGATATCCACCCAAGTCCGCCGAATATTATCGCTGCGACAAGAAAAACATGCAAAGATCAGGAATATAGCTGAAGGGAAACTCAATTCGATCAGCGACCTTGTTTCAAAAGCCCTAGATGATAATAATATCTCAGACTTGGAATATTCTGTTATTCTAAGTGAATTCGAGAAATATAATCAGATGAAGGAAGAGGTTAGGAGTAAAACCAATATCAACATAGATGAAGCGACGAAACACTTAAGCAAAACGAATGTAATACAAAGTGAACGTTTATTTATGTTTTACGTTTTACGTTTTTACGTTTAAATATTATGTTTCCAACTTAAAAATGTCGTTTCTAAAAATCACAGACCAAACCAAACGTGAGGCTATAAGTGAGGACAAACGAAGCAGTATCTATACGGCACGGTAGGTTATTTCTTCCTAATTACAGTAGAGGCACCGGACGGGACAGAGTATTACATGAGCGTATTCGAGGGGCCATTGCATGACAAGTTGAAAAGAATATCCTACAGAAGACATTTACTTTCATGAAAACGAGGATAGAAACGGAACCAGAATACATCACACCGTATATCGTGGCATCTGGAGATAACGAAGTTGTTGAACTCGTAGTTTAAATTTTCAATGAGAATAGTCATTGAAAATCTTAGTCATCGTACACGAATAACTGCATCACGCTTAATCCAGGATTGCCCTGTTCAGCTTATTTACAGTACAACATGTAAGATGTGTATTTTCCTACGGAATCGATTAAAAATTCTTGATAAGTATTTCCTAAGTAAGTAGGATTAGGTACAGTGTATAAAATATTCCAACTTTCTGAGTTGTTGGCTCCTTCTATCCTCCAATCATAAATCTTTTCGGAGGATTTATTCCTTCCTTTCAATCCAATCTTCCAGATTCTTACAGCTGTTGGACACTTGATAGTTAAAAAGAATTGACTGTTGACGTTAGACACCCATTCACCTTCGTCTTTGGACGCATTGAAGGCTTTGTTATTTTGAAATTCAGAAGTGGCGCTCGCTTCAAAACCTTAGTTACTAGTATTCGAAGTTAATCTAGGAACGTAACTGACATGACATATTCTCCCGAATATTCTCTTCTTCTATCGGTAAGAGTAGGAATCCACTGTTACAACCCAATACCCGTCACTCACTGTTGTAAAACAGCGGTCTTTGTAGATATTTTATCAATTCCGTAGGAGGAGGTAGTCCATAGCTGTCGAAATAGATTTTATCATTAGCGAGCTTGATCCAACATGTTTAATGCGTTCCTTTATTTACCATTAGAATCGTCCAGATTAAGGATATCGCACTCGTTCAATCTTGGTTTCTTCGGCAGCTCGTCTCTTAGAAAAACTCCTCTGAAATTCTTGATGTTTAGTTTCTTCGCCGCTTCGATTAGATCCACGTTCGACAAAGCAATATTAGGTAACGCTACACCTTCGACATCGATTTGTTTAACACTCATTTTATATTTAGAGAATAATGTCCATATGCTAAAGTGTGAATTCCATCTTGCTGAATCACTCGTTTATCGTCTTCCGCTGAGAGAGCTACCTTGTTGACTTCTTCGGTGTAGATATCGTGAAGATGCGATCGAATGACATTCATCTTTCTCAATTGTTCTCTCTTGGTGAATAAGCAGTCCTTGTAGTCTTCGTGAGTGATAGATTTCTTGACGACATTCTTCTTCACACCTTTACATTTCTTGTGGTCTACTCCAGCCATCTTGCTCGACCTAAAAGTCTTCGGTATTAATTTCATGGGCTAAAGAATCAGTATCGGTAAAAAGTAACTTTGCTCTATCTCCATACTTTTTCTTGATGCAATTATAATGAAAATCGTACATTATAGTTTTACTTAAGTCTATAATACACATTCCAAGATATATAGGTTTGCTGTAATATAGCTGCGTCCGTTTCATGTGAATGGCGATTAGGTTTTCGTCAAAAATAGTTCGAGTATCGTAATTCGTTCTCGCTGCTAGCTTGAGGGCTTGCTTCTCGCTGGAAACCAGTTTTATGTCTACATGGGCCTCTATATTTTCGCATGTCTTACCAAAGACACTATTGTTCATTAGTTTGAAAAAGTCTTTCTCGAAATCGTTGGTGGCTTTCGTCCTCAGGTTGGTATTTAGATCGATATACTTTTTCAACCAAGCACTTTCTTCAAATTTAATTCCACGATGAATTTTGGCAATCTTCAAACCTAAGCTTTCATACACATTTAAATATTCGTAATGGACTATGTACTTTACTTTATCATTCAGGTTTGGAATGAGTTTTGGAACATCCGATTCTTAAACCTTAACACTCTCTGGAGCAAGAGGATAGTCGTTGTGAAGATCGTGCAAATCTCTCGGATATTCCAAGTCGACTTCCAATATACATGGTGTTCCTCTCCAGTCGTTTAGCTCATCGTTACTCATCCACTGGAACCTATGAGTTGGTAGATTCTTACACATTGCCCATCCGTACAGGTTGTTCGCGTCTAAATAGGTTATAAATGTTGAAGGCTTGCTATCGACAAACGATGGCATGTACTTATTGTTTGCTTGCCAATAACGATGTGAAATAGTACTTACACCACCTCTTATACCGTGTTTAACCATTAGTATCATATCGTAATCGCTCAACAGCTCCAACTCTACTCCGGTCATCTTCAATGCGGCATCCCAAGCAAGACCTGGTGAAGTATAATACCAAGCGGGATCTAGACCATAGTTCTCACAACACACATCTCTAAAATTCTCAAATACATCAGCAAGTAGGAGAACGTCGGACAGGTTATATAAATCATGGTATTCTCTAAACGTTTTGAATCCGAATTCATTCCATACTATCTGTGCATGGTTGTAGTCTTCGTCACTGATGCTAAGTCTTGAATAGAATGCTGACTTTGGTGGTAGTTCTGTTTCGTCCAGTCGATCGATGGAATCAACATAGTCATAAGGGTAGACACCTTTTCTAAGCAAGAGATCGAGCTGATTACCAGAGTAGTGTTTGCTTAGATTCTTACACTGATCTTTCCTTAGATTTCTCGATAAAGCGTCGAGACTCGATGCCATAAATCTAAAACTATCGATGAAACGTAATTCTCGTTTAACCTGTACTTCCTTATTTTCTTTATTTACAAACTTATCAACTACAACTTCTCTGCTAAATGATATGTACTTTTCTTCGTTGCTAGGGATGCAGTTAATCTTTTCGTTATCATCACCTCGTAATTTCTTTACGAATAGATGACTGTCATAACCGGATAGATTATGGAACAATACTGGAAGAAACTTGGGGACTTTATATTTTAGATTACAGATTGTATGAGCGGTGCCTCTAAATTTACCGGTGAGTTGGCAGTGGTCTCTAACTCGATCAACGCCCAGTTCACCTTCGCATATGTGACAAACTGTGGCTGAGTCGTATAACACCTGATCTTTCTTTCCGAATATCATTTTCTTTGGAAATTTAAATCTATTATAAATATCTTTTATATTATCTATAAGAGTGTCGATAAATATCTGAGCTACATCATCGTCTTCGCTCTCCGCTGTGAATGTTATGGGAGCTTGCGAATATAGATCATCGTCAAAACATTTTATATAATAGCAGAAAGAACTTGGGACGTGTTTTTATATTTGTTGGTGTAAGACATGTTGGGATCTGGTTGACAAGTGTCTATAGGTTTTATTAATGACTCAAAATCGACAAATACGACAAATGGGACTCTCATCTTTCTATAATAATTTTTGAAACTCAGCATAGTTCCTGGTTCTGGAAGTTCTATCTCTTGAGCTTCGTGTTGGGAACAGCATTCGGTGTGTTTGTGTAGTGAATCTATTCTACTGAATCCAATCAAACATCTTTTACAATAGTGCATCGAATTAATGGACTTGTCTGTGTGTACAGCCATCAATCAATTAAAGTTCTTTATCCAACAATAATGCCTCTTTTCTCCATCAGAAATGAGTAATAGATCTACACTGAAATCGCTCTCATGCTCCGATAAATATAGTGGGAATGGGTAAACATCGTTCTCATAGCCAAAAAGATTAATACTAATATTATTTTTACTCTCAAACTTACCTATCACATTAGCATCCGCTGCTACTGGGAATTCGATGCCAGACCAATCAAGTTCCTCAGATTGTGTTTTTAATTCTTTCCGTGATTCTTTCTGAATCTCTCGCAACAGGATTTAAGGCGAGTTACGCACCACTTGAAGCACTCTTCGTCTTCGTTCTTCATATTAATTATTCCCTTTTTACTCGCTAGACATTTCAGTAGTGGAATGTAAGAACTGCCTTTCAGCGGTTTATAAACAACTGTGTTGATGTCTAATTTTTGAACCGCTCTAAGTCTCCAGTTACTACCTTGCATCTGGAAGGCTGCCATTGATTCTAAGATTTTATCTTTCGCATTATTAAATATTTCGCTCGGGTCGGTAGAGTTTAAAACAACTTCGGTCTTAGAGACGAATGGAAAATCCTTGGTATCTAGTTGCCCGGATTTCATTTCTACACGCTCCATTGTGCAGGTAAGGACAAAATTGACCTTAGACTGTCGATTTCTAGACAAAAGGTCTTCCAGTTGTGGTTGGGCTGCTTTGAGAAAAGATGTGGCGTCAATTCCGCTTGCTCCTTCGACCGTGTATTGTTTCGTGAAGCCCTTGATAGCTATGGCTGTGTCTTTTATTTCACGTGTTTTCATAGGAATTTTACCGAATATAGAATTCATTTTTGCTATCAGTGCTTCTATCTTCTTATTCACCTTTTTCTTTGGTTATTTTGGTATATATCCTTCGATCCACTTTGCGAATGTATTAATCGCTGATTTTGTCTTAACTAATATTTTTCGTACCATCGTGGCTGGTACGGGTTCGAGTGTTGGGATTCCAATGTCAGGGACAGGTGCGTCAAGCAAACTAACATTAGGTGAGGGGGCGCTGTGGGCTTCAATTTTAGCAATCAAATCCGCTTTTCGTAGTCGTGTATAACCAACCAAACCACTCTGTTTGGCAATTTTTCTTAATTCAATAACAGTTTTCTTGGAGTATTCCATTTTATATTGGGGTGACATGTCTTTAAGTAGAACTGTGAAAATATTTTCTGGTCTATTCATTTTATAATATATACAAGAAAAATTTTTTTCCTTTTTGACACATCATCGAAACTGAAGAGTCCTCGAAACTTTTGGAAATTCCCGCGACATTTGACCTATAGGCGAATGTTCTAATCAAAGCCTAGGTCTGCGCATGGTGGGTGATCATTTTTTTAAAATATTGTGGTTGACCAAAGCCCTTGGTCAGTGTAAATTTAGTACCTATGATTTGATTTAATGCGTTAGAATATTACCTTTTCCATTACTGATGAGGTTTCAGAAGAATAGGACCCACCCCAATGAAATCAGGGCAATTGACTAGTAACACCGAGGAACCTAGGGCTTGCCTGCTCTTGTTTCGGAGTATGTCACTTCTACGAAACTGGCAGTAGGGATTCAACTCTTCCTTCCCACTCACAGGCTGATGACACTCAGCATTCACACAATCATCTGATGGCTCAACGGTTGAAGATTCTAAAGTGATAAAGAGTCGGTTGGAGAGATTAGTTGTCTTTCGGATATCGCTAATTGTCTTCCCATTAATTCTAATAGATTGATTTGAACAGTCGTCTGTAGGTTACCTATGTTCGTCTGCATCATTGTTAACCGTCCCAATGTTATCCCAAGAACAGAATGGGGCCTACTTTGGTCTTATAGATTTTCTCAATATCACACCAAGACCCGAAGAAGGCCTTCTTTTGTCTTATATGTTTGAACTTAAAGGACTCAATCTTTCTTGATCTTCTATTCTCTCTTCTTCTCAATCTCTCTGTTCTGATTTGACTATTTAGAAGTAAAACAGATGAGAATGTAAAACTGCTAATAAACGGCTAATCAATGAATGGAAAGAACTAAAATACAAAATCTAGCAATTCTGCCAGTAGACGCACAACGTTGATACACACACGCAGCAAAGACAGAGTTAATTAGCTGCGACAGTTGTACAAGTTAAAGTCCATGGTAATAATAATAATAATAATAATAATAATAATAACAGTAATAATAATAATAATAAGTATGACACACTCGAGACAAGCTACCTATTCCAAAGACTCTTGGCAGCTGTCCAGCGAGGGAACGCCGTCTATTTTTCGTCAGCACTACCATGCTAAATAATAATAATAATAATAATAATAATAGTAGTAGTAATAATAATAATAATAATAAGTATGACACACTCGAGATAAGCTACCTATTCCAAAGACTCTCTGTAGCTGTCCAGCGAGGGAACGCCATCTATTTTTCGTCAGCACTACCATGCTAAATAATTATAATAATAATAATTATAGTAATAGCACCGAAATCAGTAGCACTACTAAACCAGGAGTATAAGGTGTTGGAAATCAATGCCATTAGCGTCCATCATATGTGCGAATTCATATACCGAATCATTTCCACCGGACCTGACAATCACATTTATGATACTATATATCTAAATGCAAAGGGCCCTAACAAAAGTACGATGGTTTAAAATATAATTCTGGATCCTCATCCTTGAAAATGATCATACTGGAAATCCAACTGTCTACTCACCATCAAGCGTTTTTATATAAATTTCGCGCCTTCCTCGTTAATTCTTAATCGCCATGCTATGATGCTACACACCAACTGTTGATATAATATTATCAAAATAGCATTTGGCAAAGTCCAGTTGAGCCTCGATTAGTCTTATCACTTAATTTCCAGTTGATTTCTCATTATGAAGTTAAAATTTAGAGAAATCGAATTTAGCTAAGGACTGCGTGAATTGCCTTAAGCAGTTAATCAGTAGAGATCGTCTTTTCGATCTATCGCTATGCCATTGACTAGTGAGATATGGTTGATACACGGGTGTTCCTGTCTAGCGGGACCTGCATCTCTTAAGTTTAATCCCTTAGAGTAGACATATTTTTGTAGCCAATGATAAATGCATTTTATTGATTCTCCGCTAATGTTGTTTGTTCAATTGGTTAAAATAAAATAGTGTTGATTTGATTTTGATTTTGATTTGATTTGTATGCATGTTCCAATTATGTTTGGGCATCAAACAAGCAAACAGACTTTTTCCTAGACTTAGATTAATACACCCCACGCCCACAACCGCAGGCTGGCCTATAGCGCTAGAACCGTTTTATCAGAATGCTTTAGGCCTACCTTTACATTTTATTGTACACCTAAGTGCGGAAACGCCGTTTGTTGATAAAGTATTTACTTAGGACTGCTTGACTTACTTAGTCAGATTGACAGGCAATTTAGCCTGCCGCCCAAAATATTGAGAAACATTGGAGCTTCGCCAAAGGCCAATGAAATGACATAATTAATGCCAACGTCATCGTTTGTCTCAGACTCTTTAAAACGACAGCGCAAATACGTTTTTATAAAATATTAGACAAACGCATTTGAGGAATTTTAGAAATTTTCAAAAAATCTCCAGTTATTCATCGAAGTTATTCCTGTTTCTGCTGCGCCAACTGATGCTTCGATCGAATCTTCATTGTTGGGCATCGGATAAACCCAAGCTATTACAAAACAATGATTATTTTATCGAAACTTGCGATTTAGACAGCGATTTAATGATTTCATTGTAGGCTCAAATTTTGAAGTAACGCCATTTGCGATAATATCCGTTATGAGTCTAACTTCTATAGAGCCACAACATGCTTACTATTTATATGTTTTTACATTACATATTTTGTTAATTAAAAATTGTATATTTAAATTCATTGAGTAAGCTAGTGGGGCTCTGTTAGTTACATGCAAAAATATATTTTTACAGATGAGCTTTGTAATTTCTATTTTCTAATATTTTAATATTTCAATTTTATTTTTTATTTTTATTTATTCTAATAAATCTATTATAGTGTATCAGTAAGTGAAGTGCGGTGACTTTTCTAGCCCACAATAGGCCTATATAGTCTACATTTTTAAATTGAGGTTTTTTATTTATTTAATTTCTTATAGTTATTATTATTACTGTTATCAATATTATTGTTATTATTATTATTATTATTATTATTATTATTATTATTATTATTATTATTATTATTACTATTGTTTGATTAAACTACAGCTGCACAAAAGAGCCTCTGAAGGCAACTGCGTTGAAGCGCTGGATGCAAACTGACAATCGTTGGAACAAGTAGCTTGTCTCTCTAGGGTCTCTGGTGACATGTGTCAGAAGGCGACCCAAGTCTTTGATGAAGTCTATTCCTTCGTTGTTGACTGGGCCCATGGTCTCAAAGGTCAATGGAATGAAGAGATAGCTGACAGCGAGCTGGCTGTAGTTGATGGTCTTCCTGGTGGTAGCCACCTCCGCTGCAGCTCCCACCGAAGATGACGTCGCTTGGAGATATGATGGGGCCACGGTGTCAATCACTGTCGCATCCCATATCAGGTTCCGTCCTCTTCGCCAAGAGATCAGCGTCAGACCATCAGTGCGTTTTCCGTCCGTTCTGGAGAGTCCCGGAGGTTCCTTAATGTTTGGGACACCACCGCGTGTGAGGCTACGGCTGATTATGTCGTTTAATGCTGCGTGCCTGGCGAACCGCCCTGGCCCAAGACCATGCCGCATTGACTCGTGACCCGCATGGGCATACGTGTGGCTCACAAATGCGTGTCCCCAGGCGTAAACCCACCGCAATTCTGACAGCTTCGTCGTCTAGCCGAAGTCCACATGAAGTGATTGGTAGGGCAAAGAGCCAGTCTCCGGCATGCGGTGCTGCGGCTGCCTTGAATCGCGCCTGATGGTATGGGTCGGTTTGGGCAGTGCTCAGCTCGGCAGCTGCCTTCTGCAATAGTGGCTTGTCCCAGTTTGATTGCTTGTGTGCTGCATCATTGTCTGGACGCATCATTTGGCTCTCGGTGTACCACAGATGTTCCATCTTCTCAAGCAGTCCGTCGAGGTCGGACCAGATGCTTCGTAACATGGAGGACTGCAGTGGTCGGGTGCTCGCAGCGGACGCCAAAAAGGCGGAAAGCGCAAGCGAGGTCACTCGACGAATTCCTAATCCTCCCATCTTTACTGATAATGATGATTGAAGCCATTGGTCGTTCGATAGGGTGATGTTGAGAACTGCCTCTAAACAGCCTCGAAGAAGGTCGTCGAATTTGTGTAGCAAAGAGTGACCCGTGCATGAGCTACATCTTAATGTATATATCAGTTTCTGGGAACTGAGCGAACATCTGAGGAGCACCAGAGCGTCGTGTTTGGCTACAGACTCTAGTCTGGTAACTGCTAAGGCCAGTTCCTTGCATCTGCCCTCCAGGCATGTCGTCAAGGCCTCGCTGGTGGACAATGGCGCGCCCAGCAAACAGGCTCCTTCCGGAGAAATTGACATATAGTGCTTGAAGACATGGTCGGAAACTAGTCTGTCTTGGCGATGGATGATCTCGCATTTGTCTTGGTTGAGTCGAAGCCCTAGTTCCTCTCCTCGCAGTTCCAGCATTCTCACATCTTCCGCCACCGTCGCTTCCTCTCCTCCTAGGGTTAGATCATCCATGTAGCCCAGTACCAATGGTGACGACATCTCCTGTACGATTGGCTGCAATGGAAGGCAAAAGAGCAAAGGGCCAAGCGTGTCTCCCTGTTGAGGTTCAACCTGTGACGAAATGGTATGCTGACCAAACCGAAGCTCTGAAGGTTCCGCGTATGCTAGGTGACAAAATGGAGCCAGTTCCGGCAGGACCTCATCTATCGAAGACAGCATTCTGTCTCTGTAGAGACTGTTGAAGGCATTCTTGAAGTCTAGCTTCACAAGGATTGACCCTGTCGGCAATGCTTTCAGGAAGCGCCTCGCCGCATGGACCGCTGCCTCTCCTCCCCCGGAATGCCAACCCCAACCTGTCTCGGTGCGAGGTATGCCGTTGCCTTTGGAACCGCGAAGGTGCACGCACATTTGGATGCGAGCCTGCGCCAGTAATAGCCGATTACAATCGGGCGTAGGCCTCCGGAATCCTTGCGAAGTGCCATTAGAGTGCCTCCAAAGAGTATCGGTCTAGTCTGTTCAGGGCATTCGCCTGTCAGAAGGAGGTTGACTAGTCCGGTGATGGATGAGATCAGTTCCGATCCAATTTCTGAGCAATTCACCAGGTCCACCAGATGCTGTGGTCGAAGACCATCTGGTCTCCCTGAAGAACCTAACGGGAAGGATCGGATCCGTGCCAGGACCTGCCTTTCTGTGGCTTGGAAGGGTGCCACTTTAAGTTTTTCCGTACTAATTGGGTGGTCGGGAAGATTCTGAGGATGTTTTGAGCGTAGTTCCTCCAAGGTTACAGAGTCTGCATTGGCAGGCCTGTCGATCGAGGTTAGGATTCTGACGGCGGCTCTGATATTGCCATCCTCTAATTTGGAAGCAACTGCTGCGGCCAACGCATGGACTTCGCCTGCTCTAGATCTTATACTGTGGTTGTTGGTTTTTGGGATATCGGAGAAGATTTCGTCCCTCTTAAGCTGCTAAGACGTGTGAAAGTCTTCCACCCGCTTCTTGATCGTTGTTGATAGATTGTGGCGTTTACCTCCTCTTCTTGGTTGTTCTAAAATTGTCGCACCAAAAGTCAAAAGCATCTGCCATGTGGTCGAGTATTTTGTTGATGATGGTAGTGAGAAGTCTTCCGGTTTGTGGTCTGGCGGCTTTGGGAATGCGTTTCAACAAACTGTTTGGTAGGGATGGGTGGGTAATTCTGCAGACTTGAGGAGCGATTATGTTCTCCGATAGACCGTCAGTCCGAGTGTCTGATGTGATCGGTTGGTCAGTGTCCGGCGTACAGAAGTTACTGTAGTCCACGCCTTGGTTGTCAGTGTGACCGCAGTTCGTCGTTAGAGGGGGCTTATGTGAACCTGGACATGGTTGTTTTCGAGGGCCGTGTAGATGGACCTTTCCATCTCTGTTATGTAACTGTCTCTCAGCCCTACACACGCTGCAGACACCTTTTGCCTTTTGTGAGAGTCGTAGTGATATTGTGGTATCCATTCGGGAACAGAATCATTCAGTTTTTATATTCATCCAGCAATAAATGTTTGAAAATAAACGGTAGGCTGAGATAAATGTTAAATATTGCGTTCAAATCTCAAAAGACAGATAGTTATTGTTTTTTTATGAAAATATATTCTCTATTTTATTTTGCGTTAGCTAAGTTATTGGGACTGGTGGCTTCCAAACGCCACAATTGTTATTTCTTTTAAATAAAAATATATTGTTTTTGTTACAGAATGGTGAAGGAAGACCTGTTAGTCGCTATCATTGGGAGACGATTTACTTCCTTCGATTCGTGTCACGAATAGGACGTTAGAGGTGAATGTTTAATTATTCTAATGTTTCAGATCATTCATTCACTTCAACATTTATATGGCGATCCCCAGGAGCTTCTATCCTCCCTAAAAAATCTTGCAACAAGGCGCCCAGCCCCCCTCCAACCCACGCACACAAAAAATAAATATCATTGATATGATATCAATGATATCGTATTGCAGTATCTTCACAATGCGATGCATATAATTCCAAAAAGTCGAGAACTTACACAGAAAATATTAATTTTTTTTAATAATAATATTATTAACAAAATAATAATACTATTAACAGCTAAATTAGCAAGTAAATGTCTGAGTCTCAGAGTCTGAGATTATATATCACATATAAATAATGAGATGATTTGACCGTAATTATGCAACAAAGCAGCTAAGCAACTTTTATTAGCAACATACAGTCAAAGCGTCATGATATTACCATTATTACGTGTAAATCAGTTGCTTGCACAGTGACATAGAAAGTATACTGTCAATCAGTCTTTCCCGGTTCAGGCACTGTAGACAGCATATTTTCATATCAATTTAACCCTACTGAGTACATACGCTATCGTAGCACAGAGATAAGATAACATGATATTGAACTACACTGCGCTCTTGCCAGCGGTAAATATCACTGTGAGAGTATGGGAACTGGATCATTCACTCAAAATAAAATACCATCCCAAAAAACATCGGACCCCCCTCCCTAACTTTGGCTATGGCTCTTTGGCGCCATTCCCCCCAGGATGGAAGCCCCTGGCGCTCCCTCTATTCAGAGGTGCTCTCAGCTCAACCACGGCGATACAAATCAGTCCCAAGCAACTGGTAAATTAAAGGCGCATTACTTTTTGGCAACAGTCGCATCTCTGAGGGGAATGTGTTACAGATGGAAGGGTCAACAACTGAGTAGGCGCAGCGCTGCCTGGTCGAGGTGATCGCATGGGGCACCAGAAGCAAGCCTAAATAGGAAGAACGACTATTTCTACGGCCAGACTAAGCTGAGAATAGTCGGATAATGTCGGAGCAGAGCCGAGAAAGGCATCGCCGGACCCGCACAGCTATTTTATAGCTGATGCGTTGCGAGATGGGAAGCCAGCGCGAAGGATCATGCATGTGGGCCTACCCCAAAAGTTGAGTGTATTTAGAATAACGCCACTGAGGAGGGCAGCAGAGTCAAGAATCCGGTTGAGAATCTCAACGCACACAGTTTAAAGTTCTCTGCGAAACTATTTTGTTGGCTCTGCCCTAGTATTCCTTTTGGCTGTCTGTACCAGGTGTCCTCTATACCCCAATGGACTTCCTCCAGCTCATCTTCCCGTAGATGATTGCTGGCCACCGCATGTGCGCTGCTACGGCAATAATAAGGAGCATTGCTTATGTAAGCCCTTCCAGTTGGAACAGTCTCTCCTACCCTTCGGGCATAGCTCTTACTTCTCTCACTTGGCCAATTTTAGATACGTTTGAAGATTTTCCAATTTTCCAAATAGCCGTCGACTTCGGTCGAGACTCAGGAGCTCTGCTGATTTTGAGCGGTGCGTTAAAAATGGTCTGTTACAACTTATAAATTACACACCAGTACAGAGTACAGAGCATTAATGATTAAGTTTGCTGGTGACAATGGCTAATCAGTTTGCTTATCTTTCTTACATCTCGACTCCTAGAGCTGTCTACCTTTCTCTTGTCTTTATTCTTTTCAATGACTTAGGTTTGTCTGTCTGTATTTTTTGCGCAAGTTCTCTTTACTCTAGTTATGTCTTCCTATCGGCATTCATACAGAAACTGATACAAATTAACAATGCCTATAACTTACGTTTAGTCACGATTTTATGAAATATCGTTTACATCTATATTAGTTACTACCTGGGAAACCCGGCGTTGCGCGGGTTGAGACATGTTTTTGGCCGTGGAGAGCAAGAAGCCGGCGACCGCGGGGTTCACCAACCACTCTACTGGGTGTCCCAGGTGTTCCCCGAGCGAACGGCGAAGGTTTCGAGTGAATAGGTGTAAAAATGTGGAAATGCACAAACGGAATTGTGTATAGACACTGATGCGTACAAAGTACGTAAGCACTGTGCAAACGATGGCCAACTACTACTACTTGTGCGATATCTCCCAAACCGTAAATGACGGTGTAAAAGAAGAAGAGGTGTGGCAGATATCATGTGGACATGTCGGAAAATGTACAGCAGGTGACACGCTTCTGACGACTGAAAAGGAAACTTTCCTGGGGGGTCCTGAGACAGATCCTTGGCCCTGCAGACAAGGAAGAGGGCGGCCGTGGGATTCACCAACCCCTCGGCTGCGTGTCCCAGGTGTTCCCCGAGCCAACGGCGAAAGTTTCGAGTCAATAGCTCTAAAACTCTGCAAATGCACACCCGGACAGACGCACAGAATCTTCCTTTTATATATAGAGATTAGCTCTGTTTGGTGTGGATGATTATTTCTTTAAAGTTTTATAAAATGTTATATTGTATTGCACTTGTTAGCACTTTATTTCATGGTGATTGCCACTATAAATGACTAAGTCATCTGTTCAAGAATTACAACAAGTGAATGAATGTCCGTATTATCCTAGCAGCATGCAGTAGCATGGATTTTAGAAACCTAGAACGCGAGTTGTTTCCTGCTAAAGCGTTTCCATCTGAAGAAATGTGATAGGCCAAATGCATCACATTTTGCTATAGGGCGTACTAATATAGCAAGTAATATATTCTATCTCATACCTGCGTGCCTGAGAAATGTGATAAGCCAAATGCATCACAAATTCTGTAGTGCTCTATAAATTTGCAAATAAAATCAATTATCATAGATCATCATATAACCGCGTGTTTGAGAAATGTGACGGACCAAAATATGCCTCACATTATTCTGTAGGGCATTCTAATATGGCAATCACTGTATTTAATCTTATACCTACGTGCTTGAGAAATGTGATGGACCAAAGCAGCACATTTTTCTGTGGAGCCTTACGATATATCATGTAAGATGTTTTGTTTTATACCTGCACTTTTGAGATGTGTGATGGGCCAAAGGCATCACATTTTGTATAGGGCTGTATGAGAAGAATTCATTTGATCATTCTTATAAGATGAAGGATAGAAAATTCTACATTTTATCATCTTACTGTTTGCCTGAGATTGGCCAAATGCTTCAATTTCTGTAGTGCCTTATAATATAGAAAATAATACATTTGGGTAGTCCATTCACTGCAAGTCTCTCAAGCAGTTTTGCCTTTTGTTTTGACGTAGTGCCTTTTAAGTTGACCCTGTTGTCTTCGATTAAACACTTTTCCGCTTTATAATCAAATAGTAACGGAGCATAGTATCTAAATCTCTGCTTTTTGCATGGGCTCCGAAGCACGGTCTCATTTTTAAGGTACATTTCGCTCTCAAATGCTCTCTCTTCTCCCATATTCTTGTCTATTCAGACACTCTTTCTTTCAGTCTCATGATCGTTGTGTCTGTTTCTTTAACATATCAATTACCCGTCGTTACACTAGTATTCTTTCCCTCTGTCCGTTTTCCTGCTTCTTTTATCTGTATATACATACATATATATATATATATTTATACATGTCTGCCTGCATATACAGTTGTACACGTATGTAATGTACATACAACTGTACATGTACATGTATTTACTTTGTATGTATGTAAAATTGTACAGGTATGTATGTATGTTCATATATGGACATGTATGTATACATGCATGTTTGTGTGTCTGTATGTATTTCTAGAGGTATGTATTATGTATGTATTCATGCGCACTCATGTTTGCGTGCTCATGTATGCACATATATGTATGTATATGATATGTATACATACATATGCATGTATGTACACACATGTACAAGTATGTATGTACATCCATGCATGCCTGTAAATTTATGCACATAATGTTCATGTAAACATGTATCTTTTCATGTATTTCATGTCACCGCGAAATTTATGAGTTAGCTATACATCGTGTCATGTAGTCTAAGTATAACGCCATCAATTATCATCAGAAATGGAAACTTAACAGGTAAATGTGTATCTTAGTCTATTTAACACCCGTGTCGTCCACATTTATTTCAGCGTTTTTTTTTATTATTGCGTGGAGCTTCTGCGGTCAATACTTCAGCCTCTCAACGCACAAAAAAATAACTTCTGCGGTCGAAGGTTCTTCGCTTAATAATGTGTCAAAATGACACTGAGCATGCATTGCTCAGACAGAGATGGTTGTAAATCTGTAAGACAGACATCTCTGTCTGAGCAATGCATGCTCAAGGCTCAAATTAGATACGACCTGTGATTTTTCACGGGTTAACAGCTAGAAGAGTGCCAGTTGCAGTTGAATTGTGAGCTAAAATATTATGCCACCCGTGATTCTTCACGGGTTAACAGCTAGTGTCAATATAATTAAATAATCTCCAACAACAGCAATAGGCCTAATACAACCATTCGCTAGCGAAAACCTGTCATCTGGTGGACGATGCGTTGCAGTAGTATGATTAAGTAATTTTTAAATTCAGTTATACTCTACGTGTATTAATTTAAAAATTATGCATAGGCCTATGAGATATTATATCAAATTGTGATATAGGTATACAAGCAGTCTTAGTGTTTCTGGTTGTCTGCGTTCTTGAGTTACGTTTTACTTGGGCTGATTTTAATATGACCCATGAATCAACCGACCCCCCTTTTGTACTTGTCACTCATTATTATCGAATTTCGATTTTTAAACGATTTCAACTGGCTGCTATTTTTAGTAATGCATATGTTTTGCTTTTGTTTTCAACATGCCGGGCACACGTTCTATGTCTCGTTCTGAACATCCCGACTTGGACAGCCAATTCAATCAACCGTTCCAAGCTGAGATGTACACATTCAGCGTCGCTCTACTCGTCGATTTCTGTTATTTCCCTCGTGTCGAATTCTGACTTCGTCACTAACGAAGACACATCTCTGTCTGTTCCGAGCGTTTCATGTGCTTTTGCGGTCGTGTTTTTATATATAGTTTTACTAGTCTTCGTGTTTTAGTGATATTGGTTTCGTCGTTTGTATTAACTTACATTACATTTTCCCCTTATTATGACACGATTTACTTTTTGTTCTATTATACTTTTCGACTTATGCATATCCATATGCTTCTGCCTATTATCCACGCTTATTCTTGCCCATTAGCATATTTTTAAAATTGTTCTTACATGATTACCTTTGTCAAAAATTTTCCACCTATTTTTTTACCCTTGTTTTAATTTATTGTAGCTTGTAGTATTTTAGTGTTTTCTTGCTGACATTGAAATTTTAACATTTAGCTTATCTATCTACATGTAGCTTTGGCTTCTTTGATTGTTTTGCTTGCATCAGTCATGTCCCATGAATCAACCATTCCTCTTCCTTTCGAAACAAGGAGGTGTTGGCTTTTCCATCCGCGGAGGAATTATGACCAAGTACTTATTTAGAAATCATCAGCTGTCAAGTTCAGTTATACTCTACATGCTTTAATCTAGAAATTATGCATAGGCGGCATAGGCCTATCAGATTGTGATAGCCACATGTATAGCCTTCAAGCAGTCTTACATGGAGGCTGGCCGAGCTAATTGGTTGGTCGTTGCTTATGGCTAAAACGCCTAACAATCCATATCTGAAGATCTGATTGGTTTGCTATAATTGATTCCCTATACTACTCTCTGTTATGTAATTCCCTATATACAGCGCACGTAGTGAAAAGAATTGGTGTGAGTTTTGAGTCTGATAGTTATTGGAACAAGTACTGCTCGTACCTGAGTTCTCTGGCGTGGCATATTTAACTCGTATGTTCGGTAGAGTAAGTATGACATACGTAAGTTTCAGTTTGAGTAGCTTTGTCAATTCATTTCATTGTATTAAATTCGGAAAACGTAGTCTTCTTCATTTGCTAAGTCATTATTAGTCTAGTTCTCCACGTCTTCGGTAGATCACACAAATCATCGTCTGAATATCCGCACAGAATTGACTAGAGATTGTAGTAATAGGCTAAATAGATACACGTCCACTATGATAGTAGTGGAAGTTGTGGCTGTTGAAGAATAATGTGAATAATAATAATTATTATTATTATTGTTATTATTATTATTATAACGATAATAGTAGTAACAATAATTTTCTTCAGTGTAATCCTAATTTCCATAAAGAGCTTAGTTACAGTTTTTATTACGCATAAAATAGTATTAGTACAGCTATTTACTAATTCACCGTTACTCATACACACAAGGCAGATCTGACTGTTCAAGCAAATGACCAAAATTATTAATTTGGCTGGTGTTACTTTTTGCATGACAGCATTTTCTCGTTGACCTACAGCTTTGGAGATGCCAGAGCTTCATCCGTATGGAATCGGGCGCTATGTCATGCCATGTCCAGTTTCTGAAAGGTTTCCGACGATAGAGGCAGCTGAAACAATCAAAATCAACCAGACTTGTCTCTTAATTAAATGAAAGGTATATACACAAAGCAAGGTAATTAGTGAAAGTATAGGCAAACACGTCAATTGGAAGAGGGAGAATGTGAAGAAAGAAGATCGTGAAGAAACACGTCAAGAATAGTGAAAAGATAAAGAATGCTTGGAAGACTGTGAAGAAGAACGAGAAGAAAAAGAAGAAGAAGAAGAATGTAAATAAAAAGAAGGATGTGAAGAAGAATGTGACGAAGATCACGAGAAAGAAGAATATTTCTTCATTTCCTTTTTCCATAGCATATGAGGGTGGGTGGCCAGTTCTGTCCCTCGACTTCTCATCTTCCCACCGACAGTGCTCGGCCAGTGTGCTCATTATGGCTGAGTTGACTATAGGGCGCAGACAGCAAACTTGAACCCTGACCTCTTGCTTAACGGTCCAGCACGCGAACTACTGTGCTACTCTGCACCAACGAACGCTAGACAACTAATCCAGCTCAAATAGGGCAATGAGTAGGTGGATGGATGGAAGGATGGATAGATAGATGGATGGATGGGTGGATGGATGGATGGATGTATGGATGGATCGATGGATGGATGAATGGATGGATGAATGGATAGATGGATGGATGTATGGATGTATGGATGGATGGATGGATTGATGGATGTATGTATGGATGGATGGATGCATGGATCGATGGATGAATGGATGGATTGATGGATGGATCGATGGACGGATGAATGGATGGATGGATGGATGTATGGATGAGTGGATAGATGGATCGATAGATGGATGGATGAATGGATGAATCGATGGATGTATGGATGGATGGATCGATGGATGGACGGATGGATGGATGGATCGATGGATGGATGGATCGATGGATGGATGGATCGATGGATGGACGGATGGATGAATTGATAAATGGATGGATGGATGGATGGATGGAGGGAGGGAGGGATTAATGGATGGATTGATGGATGAATGGATGAGTTGATAGATGGATTGATAGATTGATGGATGGGTAAGTTAGATAGTTAATGGCGTAATGGTAGGATTGGCTTTGGATGGATATGGTGGTTGTTGCGTAGACGGGTTAAGCGATGGATGGTTATCGAAACGGAAGTAGGAATTGAAATGCTGCTTGTGTTTATGGATTGATGGGTGGATGGATGGATGGATGGATGGATTGATGGATGGATGGATGGATTGATGGATGTATTGGTGCGCACTCGATCAACCCTTTCGATCTCCTTGTAGATCATCGCTCAGTCATCTGTTGAGGAGATGCCTTTCATTATAGCAATCGATCCGTCTCAACGCCTCATCATTATCAACTGAGCACAGTACTACATATTGCTTAATGAATAACATATATATATATATATATATATTAAGAGAAAGATATATGAACGATAAACATATACATAAGCAGCATATAGATGTATATACATATATATATATATTACATGTGTTTTTTTATATAGTATGGCTTGAGGCTGTCGATTGATGATGGATAAAGATAGAAAGCTGATGAGACTGAGAAGAGGAGGAGGAGGCATCGATATCGTTAGATTGTCTAACCACTGTGACGATAAGTACGTATACGTTATAGAACCTTCAATGCATGCATGTATACGCACGCATGCTTACATGATGTGACAACACACACGGATGCATTGCACGCATACATAAAACATGCACACATACGAGTCACATGATTGATAAATGATACGAGTCACATGATTGATAAATTATACGAGTCACATAACTGATAAATGATACGAGTCACATGATTGATAATTGATACGAGTCACATGATTTTTAAATGATACGAGTCACATGATTGATAAATGATACGAGTCACATAACTGATAAATGATACGAGTCACATGATTGATAATTGATACGAGTCACATGATTTTTAAATGATACGAGTCACATGATTGATAAATTATACGAGTCACATAACTGATAAATGATACGAGTCACATGATTGATAATTGATACGAGTCACATGATTTTTAAATGATACGAGTCACATGATTGATAAATTATATCAACGAGTTCTATCTGTTGAATTAAACGAAAGACTGAGCTGAAGAGAAGAGGGGAATACAGAACCAGTGGCAGACACTTGGACGAAATTAGCAAGATATATACTCACGCATACACACACGCGTGCATACATGCACGTTCATAAACATGCACTCATGCGTATACAGACACATGCATGCAGATTATTCTTCTATGCATGAATAGCTTAATGTACATATATATACATAGATCTATGTTCGCAAGGTAGGAGGGGCTTCAAATCACAAGGGCTAAAAGTCACACTGCGTGTTTATGAGCTTGAAATCTCACTATGGCAAAATCGAATCGACCGGTATGTTATGCCCTTGAAGAGTAATGCGTTAGATATCACGGAGTTGCTATAGCGCCATTTCACGCTTTTAAACACGCAATGTGATTTTCAACCCTTGTTACATTAAGCCCCTCCTTACCCTACATAAGTTTGAGTTAGTTTAAATCAGCCAGAAGGGATGGGTAGTTTCTCATTCCAGGGGGTTGGGAGGGTTAAATGTTACTTGGAGGAAGGGGAATGGACGGTCGCAGGTGATCAAGCAGACAGGTCAGAAGAGGCTTTTCGATCGCTCCACATGGGTAAATCGTTCCACTTCGTCTGGCACGATGGTCATCAAAATGTTACGACCAAGGCGATGGTGTTGATGGTGATTTGGTTGAGATGGTGAAGGTGAGGTTGATATTGGAGATGGTGATGATGATAATGATGATGATGATGATGGTGATGATGGTGATGATGACGACGACGACGACGACGATGATGATGATTGTGTTGTTGGTCTCATCTTACATAAAATAATTATTGTCTCATCTATTGTAGCCTCATCACCGTATTCAACGGTTGCTTCAAATCGTGTTGTCTGCCAACGGATCAATAGATCAGATCGAATAAACTACCTATATTTAGGGCTGTAAATATTTTCACGGTCACCGCGAAATTTACGTTGTTACACGAACAGCCACGAATTCAAAATTTCACGACACATGTCGACGATGCTTATGGACCTGATCATTCGGTCGGTAAGCTACTCTGATGTCCGCAATAGGTCTATATTTAATGTGAAAATCTACCAATGTACAAACCCTGTATACCAGAATGCTATGGCTCGTTACGGTATATGTATGTGCGTTGAATATGAATTAGTATTAGTGAGTGACTGATTGGTCAATGGCCGCTTGCTATTTGCTATTAGTGACCGATTAAGTTAGTCACGTGACTGTCTCACATTGGCATAGACCGTCCATTATTGACATGAGTGATTGTTGATTATAGTCAGTTATTGACTTGATTATTGTGTTACAAATTTGATACCGAACACGCCGCGGATTCTGTGTTTTGCCATGGCAGCGATCGACGTGCGAATTTTTCCAGTTTCGACCGCGACAGATTTACAGCTCTACCAATAATAAACCACGCGAACTCAGCTGTTACCAGTTTCCTGGACGCGTCGTGCGGTGGCGACGGGGGTTCGTCGAGGTAAGAGGTTTCTACGAAGAGTGCGTTAGAGGGTATCGCCTGAGACAGCGACAGCTGACGAATGTACTCCTTGGCTGTCTCTCTCTGAGTCCGTTGAGAGATGAAGAACCGGGTGAGGTCGCTTTGCCTCCGTAGCTGTGGCATCATCGGTGGCATAGCAGACACAGGACGACTGCTGCTGCTGCTGGTGTTGTGGTCTCTGCTGCCACTGCTGCCGCTACTGCTGCGAGAACTAGCGAAGAAGAGGCGACGGTTGCGTCGAGGGTAGAACGACATCTCCTTTTGTGCCAACAACGTCAACATCATCATTATCATCATCACTGTCATCATCATCATCGTCAGTGTCATCATCATCATCACCGTCATCATCATCATCACCGTCATCATCATCATCATCTTCATCAGTATTACGAGAATGGTGATCCATCCATCGATCCATCCATCGATCCATCAATCCATCAATCCATCAATCCATCAATCCATCCATCCATCCATCCATCCATCTATCCATCATCATTCATCATCCA